>NIUQ01003431.1:0-17479 GCA_002796945.1 Plectus sambesii
TCAACATTTTACTCTAAAATAAGCCCGAGGCTTATTTTCGAGAAATGCAGAAACTGCAGTATTTTGTCCTCCAAATCATGAAAATAGTATTTACATATAATTTATGAACATACTGTTCAAAAAGTAAACCTAATGCACTCAATAATACAGTAGAGCAGATAAACGCAACCGATTTCGACTTTTAACCGCGTGTTTTGCGATGATTTTATTGCGAAGCCGTGTCGTACTGTGATATAATATGCGTATTTAGTTACGCCCCGGGCGTATTTTCGAGAAAAGGTAGCAAAAGTGGTATGTTTTTTTGACGCGGTCGGAATAATTTTTGACCGGAAAATAAGCCAGGGGGGTGTTTTCGAGAAGGCTTTCGAAAATAAGCCCGGGCTTATTTTCGATAAAACCCGGTAGATAGCAAAGAAATAGCTTAGGAGCGAAACATCGAGCGGAGAATAGAAAATTTGGAGAATAATGTGAATTCAAAGTCTAATGCAAGTCTCACTGCTTTGAATTAATGTGCAACGGGTGAATGTTGGATAAGGCAGTTAAAGAATAGCTATATTATTGTCTTCACTTTTCAGGTATTAACGAATAATACAAGTTGGTGATCAAAATGGTGTCTAAAAAGCTTTCCTTCGGCCTTCTCCTTCTTCTCCTCTTTTCCGCCGCCTTGACATCAGCGAGGTTCATCGATGGAAACAGTATGCTGATCAAGAGGCTTATGCTTGATATGTCCAGAAAAAAACAAGAAAGCGGAGAGAACAAAGTTGAATGCGAAATCACCCGCCACGGAGACTGCTATTGTTAGTTACTATTCTATTTCAGTTTTTAATTGACTCTAATTTAATGTCAAAGGAGGCAGCGAGAGATCGATTGCGACCTCGAGTGAAGAGTCGCGCTTTCAGAGAAAGTGGAAAAGGGCATGACAAAAATGTGAGCAAATTGTAATCGAATAATTTTTGCTGAAATTTGTATAAAGCATTCATGGAAAAGGGAAAGGAAATTGAAGGAGTTGCTTTAGCCCATCAAGAAAAATTTGGTGCACACTTCAGAATCTTTGATGAGAACTTTATTTATCACTAAGGTGAGCACTGCCACTAATGTGTCCTCCTCTTACCGTCGGACGTCTTGTATAAAAAACTGTCAAAATCACAAATGCGAAAACCGCGGCAATTACTCAGGTGTGACGTGGCGAAGAAATTTTAACACGCGTAAACGTCATAATTGACAAATCAGCGCGTTGTCTGCAATAGTATTTTAAACATTCTGATAACAAAAATTTCATGTGACAGTGTTAGATAGAGGATCTAGTACAGTTGACGATCAAAAGTAGAGATATCAAAGCGTAAGGTGAGAGATCTAAGAGCTTTCCTGGCATTGAACTAGAAGTATAATTTAAAAAATGGAAATTAAATCAGCCAAAGGCTATCAATACGGACTGGAATTGACTCGGTTGACTTAAATAAACATACCGACATTTGCAAATAACTGATAATATGTCTTGATGCGGACTGTTCCAGTGTTAGCTGCAAAACTGATCGCTTTCGCCTTACTGAACAACGATTCTTTAGACTCCACTTCAATCAAAGCCGTTGATCTTGATGACGATCCGGATGCAAGACGTTATCGTGACGGCCTGTATGTCAGAAAACTAAACAGATTCCAGTTTCGCGAAGGACGCTGATGATGAAGCACAATGCGTTGTTGACAGTTAAGTGTGCGCTCACATTATGAAGGATGCTTGATGTTTGGATATTTCGACCGAGGTGCAACAATGTCCTTCAAAATGCAGCGCGATCGTTGCGTTGAAAATGTTTCAATAAAATCAATGCTACCTGTGGCACTATCTCGTCATTGATGATGCTTGATAATGAAAATATTTCAAAGCCGATCAATTTTGCAAGCAATAACGAAAAATTTTATAACTCCTTCTTGGTTAGCTTCACTCGTTTCGAGTCAGTTTCATAGAACCCTTGCCATGTTCGTCTTTGAACAGTTTGACGACAAATGGGATCAAACCGCTGAGTTTCAACTGAGTTATTCACCAACTAGATTGCAGTTGCATTGCGATTGCATGTGCATCTGACTCGAATCGCTAATTCATAGCAATAACTTTCAAGCTGAGCTTTGGTACGCGAGTTGCTTTACAGTTGCGCAGTATAAGGAGAGATAGTAAAAGTTGGGTCACGTTGAGAACTGCCCAGCCCATAAAAAACTTTGACTCGTTTGCTTTCTGCTGGAACCCGGAAGAAATGAAAATAACGTCCCTTAGATACAGATTAAGAGGATACAGTCACAACTCTTTCTGACGAGATAAGGCTCTATTTCAACATCAAACATTTCAAGTTGCAGTGCAAAGAATTCACTGCAATTTTGCAAAGAGAAAAGTTTACAAGAACTACGCTTCATTCAGCAACAAGTATTCAGTTGAATCGAAACATCAAGAGGATTAAGAGCAATAAAACATAAATCTGAACCAGTAAAAGAAAAGAACAACCATCCATTTGGGTCATTATGTCAACATTACTTCCAGGTTATTAAGTACCGTTGTCTGCGTTAATTGTGGTTAGCTCTTATACGACTACTGGAAAGTAAAGGGCTAGGGAAAGCAATTGATGACGTCACACTTGGCGAAGGGGTTCTTTCGTCATTGGCCATAGCAAAAGACGCGGTATCAGAGGAGCCGGTCAATAGTCCCAGCCGAGTAAGTTGTTGACGACGTATATGCCAGCACGCATCCGTCACTACTGTCACCCACCTGAAAGTTTAACGAATGTAGCAATGCAGCAAAGCATTTCAATGATTATAATAGGACCCATCAGCGTCTCATAGCTTTATTCCAGGTATGAAACTGATGGAAGTTAGTGTAAGCGAATGAACTTTTTGACAGCGTTTTACAGACAACGTTAGGCAATCGATATCTTAAGAGAAATTTAGCGAAATTACGTCCCAAGGGGTATAACCTGGCCCATTTATTTCACCAATCGATAACTATTTTATTGAATCTGACTAGTCATATTTTTCACATTAATTACCGTATGGAAACTATTCTAATACGATTGCCCTATTAACTTCCCAAGCTACTTCAAGGAACTTGTCTTTTTCGTGCTAATATTCTTAGCATTAGGGAGACGATAAGTGCTTCACTTACTTTTTCATTTTCACGACAATTTTAATGAGTTTTTATTGGATAAGGCTAAAGCTGATAACACGATTGTAAATAAGAAATAAATGATTTTGCATTATCATACTATTTTTAAGGGGGATTTCAGCAAAAGACCGGTTTAAAACCCATCAATATTCTCTTTATTTAAACATACAATGGCGAAGAATGGGCTCACCACATTTCGAGCAGAGTGGGAACGGTAAAGAAGATAATGATGACAATGCCAGCGGGACGAAGGATCCGATGGGACTCTGGCACAGTTTCCTCTCGCATTCGATCATAAACAGTATAAATCAACCAGGACATGATCACGATCGTCGTCATCTGAAATGTTGCCAATAAATTCCACGCTTATTGTGCGTTAGCCCGCGTGACTGAAGTGAAGTATGAAGCGGAAGTTCAGTTGGATGCGAGCGGAGGCCTATACGTAATTATGGTTGGAAAAAACTTCATGGTAAGGGAATCTTTTAAAATAATATTTATTTTATCAGGACTGGTAATGAAAATGGTATAATCAATGGTCGGGTTTCATATCGCGTACTTTAGCTAAAGTCGTACTCAAGGCCTATCCTTTATCACTGCGTTAAGTACGACTCTAGCAAAAGTACGCGACAAGAAACCGGCCCAATGATTTTGCGGGCCCAGCCGGGTCGTTTGCTGAAAATCATCCAAACCTGAGAAATTTTTTTGACACTCGCCGGCTTACATTGTCCAGCTTGGCTTGGGTAAGTACAACACCGTTCTATGGCTAAAACTATCGAGTCCAAATCCACTCGCAAGTAGTAGGGAAGTGATTGCGCAAAATGCCGCTAGTACATTTCAATGATTGTCCACTTTGCCCACGAACAACGATAGGTGGTCACCCAGACTATGCGCAGACGACTTAGGACAGTTTGTGAACGTCCACTCGGGCATTTTAAGAGTCATTTGTATCGACGAACGCTTCGAATATTGCGATAATTGCGCGCCAGGCTTTCCATCTGTCTGCCAGCGCGTGTTCGTTTTGTTCGTTTGCAGTCGTACCGGACATCACTCATCAGCAATCGATAGCCTATCTTTTATTCGCGGGCAGAATGGACCATCTACACAATATTTTCCGCAGTACTTTGGGTCGGATTGTACTTTAGTCGACACTTGATATTGTTACTCGCTAAATTTGGACGAATGTTTCCTGTTTGCGATCTTCACGAACTGATGAAATTTATGCGGCGCTGGGCTTCCCATTAGCCAATAGTCCCCGAACTACTACTCCTCACTCTTACTGCAGACTCGATGCTCGCCTCCGAGTCTCCGAATGCCGCAAATTGAAGAATGCAAATCTTCACACCATCAGTGACCAATTTCACAAAACTGCTGCGATTTAAACTATCGTAATCGCGTTTGTTCAAAATTTTTGTGAGACGAGAATTCAAAAAGTTGTAGTAAAACTGTAGCTAATTGAGAATCGCGATGGAGATCACAAAAGTTTTGTTATATTGGCCCCACAGTTAAACGTTGGCGGTATTCCAAAATAATGGTACCTTTTTATATACTGATTTGATTTTATTACGACAGAGTATTTTTGAAACTCAGGGGTATAGAGATTTAATAATTCTTCGCTATGCCAACAAACCTGCCAGATGATATGTGGAATAATTAGCAAATACTGTCTTTTCCACGTGCCAATAACCATCAGAGTGATGACGAAGAGCGCGACAGTCATGAAAACCACTGAGCATATGCCAATCTCTCTTCCCTTGCCCGCAAGTTCGTTTGTGTAGAATATATGGCCGTCATTGAGAACGAAGTTGATGCTTGGAGGAATAAATAAAGCTGAAACGAATTTTAATACTGCTTTTATAATTGTAGACTTTTGAATGAAAAATAGGCAAATGACTGGAATTAATGATTTGCTGAGGCTAAACTGATACAATATCATAAGATGGTGATGAGCCCCAGCTGGGAACTTGGCTGTTGGAACATCACATTTCTGAACATCATGTAGTAATCTAAACGTTGCTGCACTACCAGAATAAAAAGTAAACTGCGCATCATGAGTATTCTTTGTTGGGGTGGGTTATGAATTTTGAAAACTACTTCATTGTGTGTCTGAAAAAAAGGAAAGTTTTCATAAAGTTTCTCATGCAATGGCTCAATTAGACGTACAAGATGATAGAAAATAGACGAGCAAGATTAACTTTTCAGAATCACATCGAAAGTAACGCAGGCTAATTATGTTTTGTTAACCGAAATAGAGTAGGACATTGACTGTGTGCCAAGTTTCAGTGAAGCTTTTCAAATTTGCGTAACAAAATAATTGTCTTATAACTCACGACATATCATCTTGTATAACCAACTAACCTATGACTGTGAGCTCAATTAGGCTGAGCATGACTAGTCGATGACGAGCAGACAGCCAAGAAAACGGACCGAAGCATACTTGCTTGCGGTCCATTTTGAGTTCATCGGATGGAACTCGCGACACGACAATCAATATCGGGGTATACCGGCTTGGGCAACGTCCCAGGCGACCACCCTGAGACATGAGGTCTGCAGGACAAATGGACACTCAGCTAGTAATAAAATCTCGCGTCAGTTGACGCCCCTAATGTTCTCTGCCGATCACATTGACACTTACGGGCCGTTTCGGAGGACGGATTGGAGTTAGTCTAAAGAGAGTGCTAGACAGATAATCGAAAGTTACCGAGACGACACGCTGGAGCAGGCGCTGCACATGAACCGACAAATTGGTAGAAACCCAGTAACTGAGATGGGGAAATTGACAGAACTACGCGAAATTCGTGATAACCTTCTAAAAATTTCGATATCGGTACCGGATCAGATCTCTGCATCTTCATCATTGCACTGTAGCTGTTACTGACATTGGCACTGAAAATACTTAAGCTTACTCATACTGGACAATTAATTTTGGTGTCGTTGCATCGGTAGAAATTTTCTTAAACTTTACTGCAGTTACTGTTTTCAAACTTCTTGTATCGTTATTTTCTCGAACTAAACTCAATTACTCCAACATCACAATTTTCCTAGAGTAGCGTTCTTCACCTTGGCAACATGAAATAGACTTCCTCATTGAATTTGCTGTCAAAACTAAGCAGCCTATTATCTTTACTGTCTCTCTCAAGGTTAAATAATATTGATGTTAAAATTTTGTCCTATGAGTTCAAATTTATCGAAATAAAATGACAGAACAGAAAGAGCAACACACTCCACCAGAACTCTGGCATTGAGTACACCGCACAAAATGCGCAGCGCTGTGAAACTGATGCAAAGGACGAAAAAGCGGCTTGCCCTATGGAAATTACTGTCCCGTGTCGGATCGACATTATTCCGCAGAGAAATTACTCAAGACGCAACCGACCGAAATGAACTAATTACGTGCTTCACAAGGCCAAGTGAAACACTCCATCAGACTCTGACGTTATAAACACGCTTTCACGTTCTCAAACTCTCCTTCCTTAATAATTTACTTAACAATGACACTTCGAATTTTTCGCCCGCAGATACTCACTTCCTTGATTAAATGCACACTTAAAGTCTATCCATTCGAACAGCCTTGCTCAAATCTCTGAGAAATCTCATTTGCAGTCGTTTGCAGTCCGGGCGGAACCATATCGCATAACTAGTGCACCGCAACGGTAAGTCCCAGCCTCTAGCGGCCTACCTCATTTTCTCAAACAGGCCCCACGGGATTTATTTCATTCTGTCGGATGCGCGGTCCTGTGTCTTTCGATAACAATCAGGCGCAAAGTCTGCTAGACATACTGCAGTATGCTAGCTAATTTTGATACGGACGAAATTTACAAATAAAATTAGCATTTTGTTAACTTTTTAATCTCTCAGTGTTGCCCGACTATATTTCTGCCATTTCTTAGCAATCTACTAAGCGTGTAATGCATTTTTCTGACATACTCAAAGAAGTCACGTGGACATTATACGAGGAATACTGTGTATCAGTTACATTCAATAGTTTATGCTATCGAGTCCAAAGATAGGTCGTTTCTGTTAAACGATCAGGAATTCGCTCCAGCGCCCTGACTGAATTTAGTTAACGGTAAGCGCTTTGATATAAATTAGGCGTAAGGTTAGTTTGCAAAATATTTGCAGCTCTTACCACATACCGGTCAGCTTCGTACATTATTTAAATTTCTTTCTCTCTACGCTCTATGCAACCCTAAGAGTCGTGATAAGAGTCATGATCGAGTGAGCCGAACGATTGCACGTCTGCATTCCCTTTTTGATTTATGCGCGACATTACTCCATGAGGAGTTTGCTCAAGACTCGGGCTGAGTTACGATGTCAAGAATTAAAGAGATCGGAGCCTGTGATGATCTGAATTGGGTGAAACAAAAGTAGATCGAGGCAGCATCAGAGCTTTTAAAAATTGCCTGTGACTGGAGTTGTTTTCAAATTCATTTAGAGCCAACATTTGTTATTGAACGGTCAGTTGTTCCTGATGCTAACTGTCGCTTTCAAAGAGAACTAATGGTCATCTAGTCAATTTTTTAAGTTTTTTCAATCGTGGACATGTTTATTTAAATGTTCTGGGATCTCAGTATTCATATATTGGAGACGGTTTTATTGCGTTCGGTGTAACAGGCAGATATTGAATTTTCCTCGATCTTGTAACAACCATTCTCAGGATTTAACCTACCAAGTTGAACGAATTCAAAGACGGCGACGAGCAAATTGCCCTGGTACAGCGTCAGGCAGCCGAAACAGCAATGATGCCGCATAAATGGAGTCACAACGACCACCTGGCCCGCCGTGCTTGTCAACTCCTTGTGGCCATCTCTCCGCGTCAGCCCTTCCGTTATCTAAATAGAGTTTATGTTCCCGTTCTTCACTATTTCTTGGCTTGAAACACTTTATCTGGCTTACCTTTTCCAACTGCTATTTGTCTCTTTAGTCAAATCTAATAATATTATCTATTGTCCCTTAGAAATGAGCTCTATACTGAACGTTACCAGTTTAAGTGTAACAGTTTGATTTCAAATTTTTTCAAGTGTATTCTCGCATCAAAGTTAAAACCACTGCGCTTTTGTCAAACATTCATGCTTCCATTTGAAATATGGATAAGGAGGGATAAACGATGACATTAGATCCGCCCAAAAATGTAACCAGAGAATGATACAAGTCATCCGGGACCAAGTACTCTGGCGATAATGGCCATGCACTGTGAGTGGCTATCGACGCCCATCGCGCTACATACACCCCTCTTTCTACATTGATGGATCAGTTTCAAGAGTAGTCAGCAAAATTTCTCGTATGAGATATGACATCCGTGGGTAACCGACAAACCTCATAGCGTTGAGACATTGTGCGAGAGTGAATGTAGTAGTTCTTTAGCCGAGGGTCTCTATAATAAGACAATGCTTTAACACGGCGCATTAGACAAAGCGGAAATACGCAACGTTCATTAAAGCGAATCAAGCTGGATTAGGACGAGCAAACCTCCGTCCCAAGGGTGCAAGAACGCTGCCGGCTGCATATACTATACTTCAGGCATTAATCGACTTTATCTTTAAAAATATGCACGTGCTTCTCCTTTTCAGGAATGTATGACAAAACGATCTTATTCCCTAAAGATCTTTACATTTGATCAAAAGAGCAACTTATGTTGATACTGCATAGGTTTCCAAAGACAGCAACGGTAGCAGCGGTCGTTTTCATCATAATTTTTGGAATCCGAAGTGGGCACCCGTCCGAGTCTGGAATACGAGTCGGGTGTCGGCGGGTAGGCGTCCCACCAACACCCTCACCCTCACCCTAACTCTGATTCAAATAGTAAATACGCCGATTGAAAAGCACTTAGAAAATCGCAAGCTACAAAACACATTCCTTTCTGACAAAATAAATGATCGTTCTTAATTTTGATTCAGGCGTGAAACAAGTCGCAGACTTAAATTTAGCCTTCTTCAGGCTTGTTATCAGTCCTTTTTGCTATTGTCAAGGGAAATGTCTCAAAGACTAATAAGCCATAATGAGTACCTACTGATGCCTCAATGAGCGCCTAAAGGCTTAATACTCCAGAGCCGTCTTTTCGGACGAACACTTGCACTTTGTGAGAAGAGCGAAGCGCATGCAGAACGGCTATAAAGGCCCGTCTGTCACAGCGAGCAGCGCAATTATCAACTCGCTCCGACATTCAAGTGGAACAGACTACGGAGTCTAGTGGACGGCGAAAATCGATGATTCAAATTGAGCAGGCCAAAACAGCCGAGTCTCAGTGTCCTTTCCTATTGCGTTCCTCCTTAATAGGCAACTGAAACCTTACTTGGTCGAGTCCATCGAAAGAATATGCGCCATACTTGCGGCACGTTTAAGCTAACGTGCTGGACAACAAGGATACAATCAATTCTTTTCACAATGAATATGTTTTGTAACGAATTCGCTTAAAAGGAAATTTTGAAATCATGTTTCACATTGCTTTGCAATTACACAAATAATATTTTGCCCTTATAAAGAAACAATAAAGAACTGCTAAGAAAGAAAGGTTTTAATTGGATTTGGAATAGCCGTATGAGAAAGTTGATCGTATAATCACTGAGAGGCGGAGAGGGAAAGATGACATTTGCGAATGAATCGATCCGTTCGAAGAATAACAGCCCCTGACGCGGAGGTCAATCAAAAACTCGTTTCAACATGAGCATAACGAAAGCAAAATTGTTTTGCTGTGCGCTCCTAACAAACGTATTACTAAACTGCAATTCAACTCCTATGGCCAGTGATCAGCCAAGAGCGATCAAGCCGACATGCTGTGCACTTATTAGCGTCGCTTTGCAATTATTACCATAACAATTTATTTAAATGCAAATGCTCTATCAGCAATGTATCCCACAATATTTGACCGAACGAAGAATAATTCAGAAAAAAATCGAGTAGCAGTAATAAAGAATATATTCCCTTTTTATAATAGGCCAAGAGCGCAATTAGAGCGCTGGCACAAAATCGAAAATCGCTACGACAACGCACCGTACCCCAAATCATTCACCTCAAAATATCACCCGAACACTTTGATCAAAGCACATCAGTATCATTCGTCGTCATTTGAATCGATTGATGACAGTCAAATTCATTTAAATATATAAAATTGAACGCTTTCAATAACTATCGAAATATTCAAGTACAGCAGTGAAGTACAGGACAGTGGGAATACTTGCGAATACACTGCTATTATCGCACTATATAAATCATATATCTAACTTTTTTATTATTGCTCTCCATTCACTACACACCATCCCCATTAGCCAAAAGCAAGAATATGTATTTGCCATTTTTGGATAGGCACTATGAAATTCAAACATAGCGGTCAACTGTTGATTAAAATGGTCCAGTAACGTATCAAATACGAAAATGTACTACATTAATTGCTAAAATGGGTAATTGCCAGCTCTTGAGGTCGAAATTACGAGTAGCCATTACCTGATCGGCCAGGGAAGGGGCAAGAATAGTAATACTGAATATAGGTTGAGAGGTTGAGACAATAAATACGAGACCCTTCAATGTCAACTAAGCAAGCAGAGTGGAGAACAAATAACAATAACTTCTAAAATTATTATACAAGAAATTATACAAGAAACACGGACGTTGCGGTAATAATCGATAAATCATTAACAAGGTACAATCAATTGCTCGTGAAAATATAGAGATATGCATGATCGCATGAAGAGGAGGACAGGGATGAGGACCCGACTATTCTCTTAGCACATTAAGGCAGGGGGAAACGAAAATTGTACACGCGAGTCTATCAGACTCATTTCTCGCTTATACTTTTCAGTCCGCTGCTGAAACTGATTCTCATCGTTATTTCCACCGAAATCAAAGCAACCTCTCCCTCATCACGAACAGCTCGATAAATTTAGTATGGAGTGCATACATTATAGGGCGTATATATCAACTGCATACTCGTTTTAAAAAAATGCTTCAAAGCGCATTTCTCCCTCGTCTCTCCGAGATCGACTATGCGATCATGTATAATCTGCACAATTCCATCAAACAGCGCATTGATTACTCAGTTTGCTGCCTTCCAATGACCGTAGCTCGAAGGGAACTGACTGCCACTTGAATCAGTCCGGTCTCCACGGGCTCGCCATCAACGGTCATGTAACCGCCCGGAGATATCGGCTCAATACGACAGGCGCTCACAGGGATAATCTGAAAATAAAGACGGTCAACTATACGTATTTCCTTAGGACGTTAGACTTGGAAGAAGCAGCACAGCTATTTATTTCGGGCGTGATATGTCCCCAAGTCTGGGACGGGTTTCCTTAGGATAGTAGACCGGTTATCGTATTTGAATCTCCCGCGTTGTCCGGAGCCAAGTTGTACCGTGTACAATGAGTATCGCCCGAGGCGGTGTGGCTCGCCTTGTATAACAAGAACACCGCCTCATGTTATCCCGGTTATTGTCCCCGTGTGTACCTCTTGCCTAGCCTACTTATATAAACGGTCTTATACCTCTCCGTCTCCGGCCTCCTGGTCTCCCGAAGGTCAGGACACAACAGGGCGTAATGATGAAATAGGTACGGTACTTACCCTCCATACTGAACATTTAAAATGCGAAAAGGAAACGAGCATAAGATGGGCTAATCTAGCGGTCTCTGGCTTTCCCTCTATATCAGTTTCGCCTCTTCACTTAACCATAAAAGTAGCGTAACTCGCTAGAAACACTTATTTCGCATCATGAGCAAGTTTTCATACCGTACAAGGACGGCAGGCCTCACATTCCGGATTGCGTTATAAGACGCCACACGCGCATGCCTTGGTTACCTACAGTATCATATGCATGCGCGTATGGCGTGTAATAACGCAATTCCGGAATGTGAGACGTACCGTCCCTGTACTTTTCATACCTGCATGCAGGGATGTCTGAGATGCTTTGACGTGTCAATAGTTATCATCATTTGGCCAACATGGAGTCTTGTTTTCACAGTGTTCCAATCAACAATTGTCAAATAGACCACATCTTCGTTCAATGTAGAACAAGGAAGGTACGGTAGATCGCTACCTGAAATGGAAAGGGATTGACAAACAGTCGAAACCGGATAAGTGCACAAATTTTTCGTGCCCGATCGATGTGCACTTATCCGGTTTCGACTGTACCATTACCACTCTAACCCGGTAATATAGGTATAAAGAGAGTAATACAGTAGAAACCGCTAACGTGCACATCGACCCGACAAGAAAATTTTGTGCGCTTATCCAGACATGATCTCATACAAGAATTTGCACACAAAACTTGCAAAACATATGAACTTATCCCATTTCCACTGTAAAAGTGTAATATACGCGCTATAAAAAGCGATACCAACCTAAGTGACTCAGCGATACGGCGCAAACATACACGAAATCATCTTCGATTGTCACCCAGTTATCGGGTACAGGCTCGGATAGTCGAGGAATCTGAAAAGAGCATATTTTAAGGCCGAAACGAGGTTTAAAAAACAATATCAATCGATCATGCTTTTCATGTAAATCCCAAATAAAAAAATATTACTGCGCATTCAATTTTGCAAAGAAAGTCTAGGATTGCCTCAGTATATAAAACACACGGTATTCGAATGAAAATATGCATTATTTTAAGTTGCTTCAGATGCGAGAGCTATATAGGATGCGATCGTCGATCTACTTCAGCTCTGCTATTTCGCCACACGAAAATTTTCCGTTGCAAAAATTACATAAAGCCCCATGTCAAGTTCCTGAATAATTACTGTTAATTATTGATCGTTCATTATAATTTTCCTTAAAAGGACGGTTTGCAGTACCTGTTTCTGATTAACGGCAAAATCGTCGTGAAACACTTGTTCAAGTGACGTTGCTTGCTTTCGTTTCGCAGCGAATTCCTCTTCCGTCCAATTCTCATCTATCACCGAGGTCGGCTGCTCACTTTTGAAATGGTTCTCGCCAAATTCACTTCTCGGAACGTCATACTTGAGCATAGTCTTTCTCAGCAACTCTTTGTTGCCGACAGGAAGGTAAGACACTCTGGCTCTATATTTGGCAACGGTGGGAAGCTCTGAAATGGGACTAATGCTGTTAAAGGAAGAAGTTTCGAATGCACTATCAAATATGCAGGTTGTGAATATGGCAAGACTGTTGTTATTTGAGGCAACAATTAATGAACGCGACAGTAACAAGGACTATACAGTTCGCGCCAATCTCTGACAAATAATCCAACGCGCCACGAGTCAAACAAAGATCAATTATGATATCTGTCTACCCTCTCTGACCGCGGCATCTGTAAAAGCACTAAAAAATATTTCTGCGCAACAACACTATCAGCATATTATTTCGTATTGGCGCGATTCAAAACAAAATTTGCCTCCTTTTTTGATTAACGCCAGCGATACGAACTATAGCAAGGTCTTGCCCATTTTTGGACGCGTTATGAACTACAAATATTACAAACAAAACTTTGTAAACTTACGAGCAATACGAATCACAGATTCTATGTGTAGCCTGGCCATACCAATCCAACGAAACCGTTCACTGCCAATGTCTGAAATAAAGTGGTGGAATGGCTGAAATCGAGGCATTTAACTGTTTGACGGATGACGTATTCGCCATATCCATTATGAAGAAGGTGAGCGACAATGTAGCGCGATGCGATGGGCAAACATTCAAATTTAATTTTTTCAGTAAAAATACATTAATCTTTAGCAAATCTTTAAAGGAAAAAGTCAGGAAATCATCTCAAGGGGCTAAAAGAATGACGCAATGTCAGAGGAGAGAATGTTGGAGAAATTATACACACTAAGCCCACAAGGGGTTGTCCATCGCGACTCGTAAATGGGAGCCAAATGACAATCTGGGCCAATTTCATAAAACTAATGAAATTGTAATTGCATTCATACATTTCACATTTACATTAGTATTAAGAAATTGGCCTCTGCGCGACATTCAAGACGATAGCTCGTCATTCTTACGGGAAACGGACAACTCGCGACACGACAATTCGCGACAGTACGTATGTCGCGAATTGTTGCATTGATTTTAGGTAGTGTCGTGAATTGTCGCAAAATTATCATGTCGCGAATTGTCGCAAAATTATCATGTCGCGAATTGTCGTGTCTCGAGTTGTCATGTGATCATTCTTACCAATATCAGACAAGAGGCCATAAGCAGCTGACATAAACATAGAAAGATGTCCATTATGAGAAGTTTCGACGTGACACAGCTTGAGCGGCATGTAGTACGGCCGACAAACCATAAGCGACATCTCCAGAGAAAAGTCGCCTCTGGGCGAAAAAGGTTCGCTGAAACAGAAAAAGTCTGCACGGTAACAATTGTCTGTATCGCTAAATATAGAAGGACCAGCAAATTTTGACAGCTACAAGCGATTAGCACTATATACGATTTTTGCCCTGCACAAACATATACAAAGGCGGAAATTCAAGATAGGTTAAACGCGACAGCCAGAAGCGATTTATTGTTATAAGCGAAACCGCTATAAACGATATCTACTGCATTTTTAACGAGCAAAGGGACATTTCGCATCGAGGAGTATAACGCGCGATTCAGTCATGTTCAGATCGATATTTATCATTGCGAACCATCCTTATTTCCTATCGTTGCATCGATTTACCGATGCAAAAATTAGCTTTGGGGTTATTATAATGAACACAAAACCGATTAACGAATGGAGTTTCACGAAAAGGAGCAAAGAGAATGCCATCTTAGTATTTTGGGAATCTCCTGTGCTTTACATTTAAATATTCCAAAATGTAAGGAGAAAAATGTCAACTGCGACATTTAATGCATTCAATCTCCCGCGTTCACGGGGCATAACCCCGCTCTCATTATCGATTATTTATTAAACATACAGCGCACTTAATGATCTGCAAAAGAGTCGTGACGCGGATAGTACAGTTTCATTACTGTGTGTCTCATTACGCCTACAATCACATTATGTCATTTCCCGACTGTCGCGGGGTGTCGCTCGTGTCGCACCCCAATGACGTCATTGTCACATTGCGATCTCAGATTATGTTGAGTCAGTTGTTAGTTAGTTACGTCCCGGCGTAACCGTGTTTCGTCCCTATCTGTTTCCCTTGCTATTGTTCCGTGTTGGCTCAGTAGTAAACGCCCCCGTTGATATTCGAATACTACCACAAAGAAAGAGCGCCCCGCAACACCGACGTTGATTGCAATGAAAGCATAAGATCAGGGTTCCGAATGAAAAATTTTGAAAAAAAGATTTATCCTTTTTGGGACTCTAAATCATTTAAATTTGAATGCCCTTTTTCCCAACGAAAGTCCTTTTTTTCTGTGTCATAGTCTTTCTTTTTTCAAAACGACCTTTTTTTAGAAATTTTGGCCTTTATATCAAAAAAAGGACAAAAAGGACGTTCGTTGAAAAAAATGGACATTTCTTTTTAAAAAGGACATTCAAAATTAAAAAGATTTAGGGTCCGAAAAAAAGGACAAATCTTTTTAAAAAGGACAATTCGGAACGTCGGGATAAATCGAGCGATCTACCCGTCACTGATATCATATTATCGCATTGATACTCAGCTAGGAATTGAACTGTCGTGTGACGGGTAGATCGCTCGATTTATCCCGACGTCAATTCGGAACCCTGACATTATGTCATTTGCCGACGTTGATTGCAATGAAAGCCTAAGATGGACTTACTTGCACTGATAGCAAATAGCACCAGCGAGTCCATTGCTCGTGCCGCCGGTGAGATGACCCACGGGCATTTTGAGCGCGCGCTTGTAGTCGCTTCGTTCGAGAAGTCCGTTGAGCACCTCGCAGACGAGTCCGTCGCCGCTGACGACCAACAACGCGTCGTAATCGTTGAGGTTCAACTCCCTCGCTATTTCGCGGGCGTGACCCGGCCGCTCTGCAAACGATCGAATATCGCCGCTCTTTATAGGAGAAATTTTTCGATCAGTAACGAGCGTCGAGACCAAATACCGTAGAGCGCCAAATTTAGCCTATCTTTAGCACGCAGTGCGTCAAGGAAAGTCTCAGGAAAGACTGTTTTGCCGTTACTCAGTGGATAATTTCCCCTATACTGTCACACCGTCAATTCGCTGTGATCGAATAAGATTCATTTGATCAGATACGCGCGGTGTATTATTCAACCACCGGGCCGGTTGCATTCCCGCCGCTCTCTAACATTTGTGGATTGTTAGGAAGTTGCTCGATTAATAAGCACACACCCGTTCAGCCCCAACAGCACCGACACCATCCCCTAATACATAAGGGAGTACTTAGAATTTAATCGTCAGGGTGATCATTTCATGTTTCTCTCTATCCTTCAACCCGCTGATAAGCACTTAATTTTCGCTGTATTTCGTTACATGTCCGTCTGTGATGGTGAGATCGAAAAGCAAAGTATAAATCTGTTATGCAACGCTTTGCATAAATAAGATGACGCCTACAGATTTTACTTGATACCAATGCATTTAAAATCGGACAAACATTCATAATATTGCAGCAATTGAAAAATGTACATATAATTAACTCTAATCCTGGTGATCAATTTTGGGCAAACACGAAATTCCTGAGTTCAGCAAAGTGTCTAATTCAGAAAAATATTAAATACAGAAATTTCCTTGAATTCATCAAATGAGTCCCCATTTTTCGCTATTATCTATATTTCCCATTGTTACACATTACCATCTTCTCTCGTAAACGAAGTAAATTTGCAAACCCGTAAGCATCAGAGTCGATTTAATGTCAGCCTCGTCAAGAATTGGCTTCATTTGGTTGTTCCACATCTTCAGAGCGACAGTCAATCCACTGAAGGGATTGACAATCGCTAAGACATGACGACGGCGGTTCAGCGTTTTGGATTTGTCAAATAAGTGAGCTGCAAAAGTGTCAATTATAATACTAATATCAAACAGCAATATTTAAAAAATCAATATCAAAACAATATCAAGCAACAAAAAATAATACCCAAAATATAATAACAACAAATACCATAAATAACAAAAGCAAAGAACGCTAAATTTTCAACCAGGGGAGATACTTACGCGGAGTTGTAATTCTAATTTTCTGTTGTATTCTGTCCACCCAGTAGGAAACATCTTTGCAGTCGTCCCCTTCGATTGTGTAAATCACACGCTGCCGCTTCTGTTTGATCAAAGGATAATAAAATAAACGAAAGCGCTGGCCTTCTTTTGATGATTCACCTGCAAATAAAAGAATCTTACAATCTAGTTTAAATGCTGTGTAGGCAAGAGAAACAATTTTAATGAACACAATAGCAATTAATGAAACAATAATGATTTAACGTTAGTGCTCCACGACCACACAAAATTTTAATGGCTTCTTAATGATTCTTAAATATGAACTTCAAGCAGTACT
>NIUQ01003432.1:0-17459 GCA_002796945.1 Plectus sambesii
CAGGAAAGCCAAGAAAAGTTCAATGGACTTGTCGAACTTATGTACGAAGCCAATGCGCAAGACGCCGACAAGAAAGTCTACCCTGTCGTCAAGGTAAAAATTGTTGAATTGTAAATCATTGTAAAATGTTTTTGAGGACACAAAACTTTGTCTGGGTGAAAATATTCATCTATGTCGCATGTCTCTATGTCGCGCTTGTCCTAAAGTTCAGACGATATTTAATCTTCAAACCTGTCCGTCAGCACTGTTTGGAGGCGAAAAAATGGGTTGCTGACCGACCTACGGGCGCAAGTGTCGCAGTGCGAGAAGTGCAGTAGGCGCATCAAAAATTTGACAATTCTGAAGTCCTACTAATAACTGCGCGTATTAAAAGTATAAATATGAGCAGCCTGCATTGTTGACCGGAAAGTTGATGAACATAAAATTTCAGGAAGAAGACATGCTCGCAGTGGCAGCTGAAGAGTTCGAGAAGTTCAAGTCCCAGCAGGGAGTAGCCGCCCCGACGGGTACTAGCCCACCAAAAGTACACTACCACCACATTTCTGAAATCTACAGTCACTAAAGAACTCGCTTGTTGGCTTATTCCCTTTTTTGAGTATCGAAACATACATATGTCGATGTGGTGACCATTTGGAATCGTGTACTGTGTTGGAAATTTATATTTTCTCGGTGATTCTTATGAGCAGTATTATTCGTATGCTTCTCTATGTTTATCAATTACATATTCGCTCAGACATCCTGCACATCGTTTCACCCGATAATTGTATGAATTTTTATTTTTAATTGCGAGATTTTATTGTGTTTGTTATCTCCGTTGTCCTTGCAGATTGCATCGATCAAGCACAAATGCATTGAGATCGAATGATTGAAAAAATCTCGTGTACCTTATTAGCTGTACAAATTGGTAGTCGCACCACTTATATAAACAGTATTGCATATTTTCGAAGCACACATAAGAGTTAAACTGAAATATACTCAGCATTCACGGCATATTCTCAGTCTCCTGCGACCTCCGAAGATATTCTTTTAGTGAAATTTGGTAAAAATTATGAGCAAAATGATTAAAGTTACGTAAATTCATGGAAAGAAGCAAAATTTGAATGCGCTGCGCTCCCAGTACAGCAGCATTCTGGTTCAATTAAGACCAGTCGGGTAGCTCTACCTAACCTAGGCGCTCTGTCACTACTAGTTGGTACCATCGTTCTGAGCATATCTTTCTTTACATTGCTTTTGCGCGAAAAAGAGTGAAAGTTATTTCAATCGCTGTGGATGCTAAGCAAATGGAACCCATTAAGCCTCGCTCTTTCATGCAAGAGTAATGTCAACACCAGAAATGTCAGAGCTTGAAAGCTCGCTCAGTTCAGAGCTCATGTTCATAGAAGCAGAACACGCAAGAAAGAAAGTCAGCGAATAGTCTATTCCAGCATCGCACAACTATGTGTCGTGGTGTCATATGCTCAATGCTAGCCTAATGCTTCAAAATAAGCTTACTTTGGAGCTTCGATGCCAATCAGGCCAAGAATAGGTATATTCAGATTGAAAGCTGTACACCTTTCATGCTATTTAACATAAAACGCTTCTCGATAATTACTATGTGTCACATTTGCGAAAATTCAGGCAGTGTACGGGCCTCACTTTTATACAAAAATACTATATTTGAATCAAAGCTTGAAGCATTATTTTTCAAACTGCTCCTTCGATAAACATCGCTTTCTGCCTGAAAGGACAGGCTGCGTGCACTTTCATTTATAGAACACCGCCGTCACCATGTGCTGTAGTTTTCTCGTTCAGCATGAAAGTGAAAATTTCTCAAAACAACGGAACACTGAGCCAAAGAACTAAGTACGGTGCGTGTCAATATGACGCGATTGTTGACATCCTCGCTATTTTTGCACTGTCTATAAAAACCGGTAGTTAGAATGCACTGTACGCCAGGCAACTCGTACGGCTCAAAGTAAAAACCCGAGTACACTAATATCAAAAATATGTGAGACAGTCTATATCAGGAAAACAAAGGATTTCTCCTCAACGACTTATTTCATAAAAATGCTTAAAACTGAATAATCGAATTGTAACTCTGTGTAGTCCTCGCCACACTAGCAAATTCATTCAGATCAAATTGAGATCGGTCTATGAGTTCACAGGCTGCCACAAATAATATGAACCAAGCGATTGTCGGATGTTTCAGGGTAGAGCAAAGATCTGCAACAACTGCGTACAGTAGTTTCAAATCGTCACCAGACGGATCATTCATCCACGTCAATGACAACACCCAATCTACGACTGGTAATCGAAGGTCGACGGTCATATTTCGGTAGCCATGTTTCGCGTGGCGGCTAGCGAGTTTTTGGGGCGAGATCAAGGGTCAAGAGTCGCCGGTGAACATTCCATTATACCCACGATACATTGTGCGACAATCATAATCATGCAGGGTTGACAATGTGCACGTGCACAAAGTGTCGGGAAATCAAGGGAGAATAGTGACACCAGGATGAAAATTGGGCTCGACTTTACTCGCTTTGGGTGCAAATAAAACTTGAAAACAATTGGCTTAGTAAATAGTTAAAATTAAATGATCAGAGCTTTCCGTTTTTCAAGCCACAATTAGAAGTAGTTAACTGCAAAGTTAAACACACGTGTAATTTTAAGGAGTTTTGCAAATTTTCCCTAGTTCTCACACAATACTAATATGTATGATGCCAAGTTTTTCGAATCATGCTTATCTATCGTCTCTAAGAGTCAATGCTAATACCGCGTATTGTTTTAACTTTCATTTATATGCTGAAGAGACCAATAAATTGAGTAAAATATTTCTCGCTCTCAGTGATTATGGTTAGTGGGGAAAAAGGTTGTGAAAGCGACGGTTGAAATCCAAAATTATTGACTGTTTGTAGCCCCAATATTTCATTGATAAGACCAGTCAAAAAAATAAATATTAGAGCTTTGAATTCCATTTTTATAGTTGATTGGTATATAGCGCCGTTCATCATAATTTTTAACTTTTTCATTAAATTCATCACTCCTGCATTATATTTCATAATCATTTCATTCAGTTTCGACATCTCTACATTCAATTACAACGCCAATTTGACGAAGCCGAATGCGAAGGTTGCGAGATGTGATGCAAGAGTGACGAATTATCATGGACAGTGGTATTTCATTGTGCGTTAGCATTTGAAGAATTAGAAAATGTGCAGGAAATCTTAACCGTTCCTTGCTCTGAACTGGTTTATAGAAGAACTAGAGAAAAACGCTCGACCTTTCGGTACAGCAAGTAAGGTACGCGATCACCAAAACCGGTTGAGACGGTGATTTTCAAGTGAAATTTATTGCATTACTTTTTGATGAAAATAGGTGCACATAAGAATGTGGTTGAAAATAGATAAAAAGGATTTGTTGCACTCGCCTGACTGCACTCAACAGAACAAAGACAGTCGTAAAATCGTCATATAGGGATGCACATATTCGACAAACATTTGAGATGAGAAAACATTATATGCAATATATTGTACCCTGCAGAAATAAGCCTCGCTGTCTTTGCGACCTCATTCATACTGCGATCCTTCGATCATTTTAAATTGTTGATTTCGGATTGCAAAAAGTATTGTTTAACAGCATACTATAACTTTCGCAGTACTTAATCTGATTCAACCCCCGAGTTCTTACTGATTAGAACACTGCAAGTATCATGATCAACTAAATTATCCTACTTAAGGATCAGTTAGGTAAAAAAACGTACTCCTTCTTAACATTCGCCAGGAATGGTACAACATTACAACTGTGTTCGCGAATGGGCCATCACTGATCGATCAAGTTGCTTTTTTAAGCAAGAGTTTTAGCGAATGTTGAAAGTAACAGACATCTTCAGTAGGACATCAGAGGCCTACATTGACAAAACAGTTGAGTTTTGAGAACAGAAAATCTGAGTGTTCGTTTCACCTGAATATCCGGTTTATCTACGGTAACAGCAACGCGAGAAGTCTCATTTTCTCCTATCCCAATTCTTTATTTTCTACAGTATTATGAAGGATACCCAAAGTGGACACCGGTAGTAACAGAGACATGCAAACAGAAAGAGAATGAATTAAACACATTTTATATAGTCAATCTGCGTGTAATGTTAAAGTTGACCAAATGAAGCGACTAATTGATGTGACGCAGTTCAATTTGCGTACACAAATGAACCCTTTTGTGGCAGAGATTTGCACGAAATATTCATACTCAATAAAAACTGTTTTCTAAAAATATAATTTAATAATGTACTGACGAATTATTACGTTTCCAAGGTAATTTCAAGGCCGGTGCAGAGCGCTTTGCAATTGTACAGCTTCTGAAATCTCTTGAGTGATGATCACAACGCTTCGATGATTGTTTTTTGCATACACGCCGTATATAAAAGTACAGCTTTCTTCCATTGAGAGCCTGCTACGGGTCTTCAAAAAGTAATTACATCATGGCGTATACTAATGGTAGTTTCAAAAAGTGAATATCGGTGGAATATATGAAAATCGGGACTCTTGTTGCTAAAGTCACTCATTGAACATTAGCTTGCAAATTTTTAATCACGTAAGATATATGCATTCGAGCCGGTTTGCGGTTAATGTGTGCGCAACGTGATTATACGTCTTGTTCATGAGGATATGCAGAGATATCTTTTTGCGTGTTCGCTTTTTCCATTTATGAGGTGCGCTATGTCTGTACAAGTCCATCTAATACTCTCACCCTATGTCTGATAAACTCTAGCTTTCAGTCAGTCAATTGAACAACAAAAAATATTATGGCGGTCACAAAGGCAGCGCACGGCTGACCCCATGACGCGGACTCGGTGTTCAATCGGGTCCAATTGACGCGGGTCACTTCATCACGGGCGGTCTTATTTTGGGCGCGCCGCTTGGTAATGACGCTCACGCACGGCCGATCGCGACCATCTACGCCTGCCGGTCCGTTTATTATCCAATTACCGGCGGCGGCTCCGAGGACTGCGGGCTGGGAGAGGGACGAAGGGACGAAGCGCTTAACGGTCTTCCTCGCCGTCGTCCACATTCGCGTCATCACCCGTCCGGCGGCTGTCATCGTCAGCTGCTTTCGGCCATCGATTTGTATCCTCCCAGCTCTCGTCTGCACTACAGCGCGATTTCATGTATCATTGTTACTATTAATTTTCATTTGATGACTTACATATAGCGGCAATGTTGATGCCACTTGCGCTTGATAGGAATAGCGAAGGTGTTCTGTTGTTCAAAAGTTTCGGTGACTAATGTTCTGTTGCGTTTAGCAAAGTGTTTTGTCGCAACATAGTTGAGCAAATTCAACATGCTGAACTATGGCTCGGCTGGAAGGAGGCTTTGAGTGAAGACAGTCTGGCAGAGTGGAATATATCTCCTTTCTTTTTAAATTAAATGATTGAGCATAGGGACAGAAATAAAATGCTAGGTGCCCATTGACTACAGCAACTTTTTAAAGCTTCGGGTCTAAAGCTATTCATTTGCACGAACTATAATATGGCCTCGTGAGGCTGCCAAGTACCAATGAAGTTAACGAAGAATTTGCAATACTAGTACTCGGTCTTGATTACAATGATGTTTAAACTTGATCGATCTGACTCTGGAACGGAAGTGTCTAACGATCGCGTTTGTCACGCAACGGCGCCCGCGAACGGTCAAACTTCCTAGACACTTTGAGCCTTCTTCTCCGCACTTGATAGCCGGCCGAATACGATTCTTAGTTTCAAGTTGCGCGCGTATTTCAAGCATTATTTTGCGTGATCATCAACCAAAAATTAGCACGTCACTTACTGAGAATTAATATATGAGGCTTGTTTGACATCAATTCGATATTTCCCCACTCTAGCCATTTAAAAAGATGACCTCAGCAAAGTAGAAGGGATGCACATGCGCGGTCAATTTTTGCTGGGAACGAACCATCTGGCTTGTTGGTATGATAAGCCTATGAGCAGTTGAGCGTGCTCAGTTCGAACGGCTTCGTTCGCACGGTGCTCATTCAGTAGCCGCCGCCCGACATTCGCTTTGAACATTTGCAACTGAAGGTTGTCTATTAGCTAGGTGTACCAATAGCGGCTGTTTAAGTTTGTAATAGTGGATACAATATTGTAACATGTGCAAGTGTATACAGAATTAATCGACTGAACTTTGCTTGAGCAAAGCGTTTGTGTTTTTGGTTGTTTAATTTTGGGTCACTGTTCTTCTCCCTCCACGGCCTTTTATGATACTTACCGATTGTCTGTTATCGTTTTGTTTGGTGTTCATAAAAGTCAAAGATGCTATGTGAAGGAGCTTTCGTGATTTATATGGTGATCGAAATATCTTTGTGTAGACCAAAGAATTAGATTCCGTTTCTTGATAGGAATCTTTTTGTGAACGTGAAACAATACCTCGTCAAAGTACTTGACCACTGCAGTTTTGCAGGATTGAGGGGTTGTTAAAGAGAAAAGTACACTTCTCCATGAGCTTTATTTAACTCTCTACGAGTTCAGAATAATAGCATTTGTTGAATGTTGTTAAGTAAGTACTGTTGCAAGTGGCAAATATCAGTTTGCTGCCTCCCATAGCTCATAGTCAGGACGCCATTAATGCAGGGAGGGAAAGTGTGGGGCGCGTTTAATGCTCTAACTGCCGGGGCAAACTGGACTGCGACAGAAGTTGCCTCCATTCAGGAACCAAACAATCATCACCTATAGCTGCTGTCAATCAGGGGGTACTCGAGTGTGTATCGCTTTCAGAGGAGCCCGATGGATCAATGATTAGTAGCGACGAAAAGAGTGAAACTTACGCTAACTTGTGGATTGCGTATGCTATTAGTTAAGAAGAAGGGAAGGAGTGTTGAGCGAGGGAATCGTTTCGTATTCCTCGCTTTCAGATTTAAACAGTTGTCAAGACATTTGTCTTATAGCTGTACTGAATCCACCTTAGTTTTCTGTCCGGTTCGCCAGTTGTTCCACCTCTCCTACGCTCGGCTCGTCAGATCAGCCTTCGCGTCGGTAGATTAATAATTTTTGAGTATCCTTTGTGCGCTTGGAATAGACTTTGCGTGAGAATCATAGCGTTCTAGAATATAAACGACTATCTAATTTTATCTTTACTTGAACTCTAACGCTCTTCTCTTTGTGTGAGTGATCGGCAGTCTGAGCCTATTTACGCGCAACCAACCGCGAACGCGCCATCAGTTGCCCCACACCCGGACGCCGAACACTGACCGCGAGGCGAGTGGTTGTCGATTAGCGCGCCGCTCAAGTGTGCGCGACTGACAGCTGGCTCCGATAGATTAGCGGCTCCGCGAAGCGATCAGACGTTCTTTCTCATTCCTCCACTACTCACTAGCGGCTCCGCGCTTCGACGCCCGTACTGGGCACCGCGGGCGTAATCCGATCGACGAACCACTACTCGCCCGACAGATCCGGCTACTTACTAGCTGCTTACGGCTTTTACGAGAGCGTGGCGCGCGCGTAGTGAACGAATAGATAAGGTCTTGCGTGAGCGATCGGACAGAATAAAGTGACCTGTACAGATATTCAGCCCTCTCACAGTTTATTAGGTTTTCGAAATCTGAAATACAGTGGATACAGGCGGCAGCGCTTAAGACAGATCAGTGAGAATCATCCAATGCGTTTATTTCAGATTGCTATGCAAATGTAACCCATCTTTGACGCCACAAAAGAAGAAGTCAGCGAGCCGAATCCATTAATGCTTCTGTACTCAAGTCCAAGTAGCGCAGGAATCATGGAGAAGTGATAAAAAATGGACTGAAAATGTCTGCATAATGAGAGTGACATTAAAGAAAACCGTCGTTGCAACATACTTGCTGTTTTGCGCCACGCTAACTTTTCTAAATGTATTACTGTATCAAAATGAGCCAACCGGTGATCAAACGGAGGCAAGCAATGTCCCATCGAGAGCTGCCGGTCTTTTTGTCACCATTTTTGGACGCGATAGTCGAAAACCGCTGGCTTTACTGCCCGAAGATTCAACAGAGACTGATCGTATATTGGAGCAGATAGAGTATGCGCCCGAGATCTCCTCTCTTCCTCGACAACCGGTCAAAATTTTCCTGCCTCACGGTCTTGGTGAGTTAATCAGTTCTCTGTTGTTAATGTTAAATCTGAAAAATGGCTGATGCAGACGTGTCATGTTCAGAGGTAGATATCGACTTGTACAATGCAGCGAAGGCTTAAGCCAAAAACCTATCATGCATTTAGCGCTCAACTTTTAGGGATCGCAGCTATATTTAGCAGATTGTGTAGTATTTATAAATCATTAGATGAGTCATGCTATGTTTTATACATTATCAGAAGAATGCAAGAGCCATATTTTAAGATAACTTTTAACCTGATTGAAATATGAAATACATTTTCTGAGCAAACACTAGGTTTATGTGTGGTTTGTCCCAAAGCTCCCCTTTCACTTCAAATCTAATTTTTTAAAAGCATATAGAAGCTATCAAATCCCTGAATTTCATGCTGACTTTTCTGTAAAATATGGTTGAGTTTACCCACAATGTGGAAATAATGAGCGTTCAGGAATATGAGAAAATATGAAAGAACCTTGTGTGAAGTTCAATTACAGACATGAGGAGATTTTCAGTAATCTTCTTCTTGTCTGTTCAGGAGTGTAGTAGGATATGAACTAGAAAAGGTTAAGATTATAAATGATCTTTTTCTAACCCAAAAAATTAAAATTATGCTAAAGTATTTATTTACTCGAAAAGCTGTTTTAAAAGAATACCGAGGCAAAGCTATTTTATTGCAACCACTCTGTCTCTGTTATCTAGCATCAAGCTCACTATTATGCCTGAAATTCATATTTCGCGCTGTTCTTTTACAATGACGTTACATAGGTATGTATGGCGGTGTTTCACTTGGCTACAAAGAATTTGAAGTACAAAACTGTCGAGTGAAGAACTGCTTCATCACTGTAAATCAACGCGATGCTCCGTCAGCCGAAGTCGTCTTTTTCCGAGATTCTCTCATTTTCCCCAAATCGTATCAAAGACCGCAGGTAACATAGTAAAACGAATAATTAACTACTTTTGTAAGCCTAAAATGCCATGATCTGTGTTGTTACTAAGCTGCGGATGCTCCTTCATCGCAATATGAAGGTATTGTATAAACGCAAACTAGTCCGTTTAATTATTACAAATTTTTGAAAATATTCATCTATTCTTATTATGTGGGGCTTCTTTAAATTGGCGCTCACTTTTCGAACGTTAAAATGTCTGCGATCCAAAGTACATGGTTTTTACAGAATCAGTTATGGGTGATGCAGTTATTAGAAAATCCTGATTACACTTCGACACTTCGGTACGCAAACGGACATGTCAACTATACAGCCACTTATCGGTGGGACAGTGATATCGTGACTCCGTACGAAAAATGGGTTCCTCTTGCTCAAGTTCCTCGCGATCAGCGGCTTCCATTGACCTCGAAAAAACTCGCCAGAAAAAGCGACTATGCTAAAGGTACTTAATACATTGCTTAAGATTATTTGTTTTTATTTATTGGGGAGGTTGGACAAGCGTAATCCTTCCGGCAGAAGCACCTTCTTAATAATCAGTACAATTATTAGAATAAATGTGATTGCTGGTGCCTGAGCGAATAGCTTTACTTGCAACTATCTAGCAAAAACACGCCGAGTCTAAATCAGCCCAGCTTCTCCGAGAGTTTATATTATCTCATAAGTCAAATTAAGAATGTTTTAGTTGAGAGTAAATCAGATTATTGTTGTAATAAGACTATGCGCTCAGCAGTGGTGCACTGTAATCTCAATCACTAAAATATATGTTGCATATGTAACTGTTTTATATACATCAATCTAATTGCGCGTGCTTTCTTTCATTTTGAAAAGTCCAAATGCTATCTCGTCTTGTTTTACTCAATAAATATGGTGGGAAAAGTCGAAAACTCATTTTAGGTAAATCAGAAATGGTCGCCTGGTTCGTATCGCACTGCCACACAAATAATAATCGACTAGCTTATGCGAAGAAATTATCCAGACACATATCCGTACATATTTTTGGCGATTGCGGCAATATGGTCTGTCATCGACGCGATGAACGTTGCCAGACGATGTTGGATGAAGACTACAAGTTTTATTTGTCATTTGAAAATAACAACTGTGAAGATTATGTCACGGAAAAGTACTTCGTTAACGGACTACAGTAAGTGAAGCGCATCTGAATGGCTAGTTTTTTAATAATCAGTAATAGAGGAATTAAACAGTGAGCGTCGACAGGTGCTTGAGAAGATAAGCAAAGGGTGAGGGGATATTTACCCGTAAAGATGGCGTAGTATGAGGAGAGCGCACTCCATCACTCCTATGCATTCATCGTGTCCGCTTTAGACACCGATCGGCGCTCACTTCTGCTTTTCCTTCCAGCATTTGGGCACGCTTATTTTACCTTACACATGTCTAAACAGTGGCCGTTTCACGACGAAAAATGTTTTTTCGTTCCCAGACTTTGAGGGATAGAGCTATGAGCCTAAATGAGCATCTGCTAGGTCAATCAAACCTTGCGCTCTCTAGCATATGGACTTTACTAAGGTTAGGAAAAAAAATACATGAAATACACTTTAAATGGAGTAACGTCCTCGCATTTTTATTGAATCACTAGCACCAGCAGCTAGCCTTTCTACTTTCGAGTCTTCATTTGTGCCAACTTTCCGTCGGAGCTCATATTGTTGCGCCAAAATTTCTGTATAATACTGCTCTTTATAATTTTCATGATAAAGGATATTTAACGAAATCCTAATTTGCTCCTTTTTCAGGCACGACATTATTCCAGTCGTGATGGGACCGCCGCGAAGTTATTACGAAAAGATTTCGCCTCCACATTCCTTTATTCATGTCGACGATTTCCGTTCCCCAAAAGAACTGGCTGCCTACCTTCACTATCTCGATAAAAATGATTCCGCCTACAACGAGTATTTTGCCTGGAAGGGTACAGGACAATTTATCAATACGAAATTCTGGTGCCGACTATGCGCGCTGGCCCAAAATCCCAGACCTAAAATTCACGCTAACATCGATGGTTGGTGGAAAAAAAATAGTTCATGCATGAGTTCTTCTAAACATTGATGGGAGTGCATTGGATCAAAATGTGTCGAAATGTGTAATTCAATGTGCGTTCAATTGTTCAATAAATTATTCGAACATCAACATTTTACTTTACGATTTGCTACCGTTACTACCCAGTCTCAACGCTAATGCTGCAACAGGATAAATAAAAAACAAACGAATGCAGTAAGTGACAGATTACAGGAGAATGTCAACATAAGGGGACCGGAAACGTCTTTTATTTCTGATGCCTAGCGCGTATTGTAATGTTGAGGTACACAATGCAATTAGTTGCGTACTATCAAAAGATTTTTAGGATTCGAAAAGTTTCAAATAATTGTAAACTGAAAAGGCATTTTTGCGCTAATACTGCACCAGAAATAAAATTTATTTCCTGGAAGCACTTTATTGACTCAGACGTTTAAAGTATGGCTGTGAGAAAGCTGAACAAGAGTATATAGCACCGTACCAAACTACTATTTCAAGCATCAAAAATTCGGCATATAGCAATAACAAACATTGAAAGAAGAAAGTTGCTTAAAGAAACAATGCCGTTTGAAGCGTGATTGAATTTAGGACCATCTGGATCGTCTCTGAGAGCGAGCGGCCTTCCGAAAGCATTATTTGCTTCATTCTCATGTGACTCATCCTCAGCATTATTCTTAGCGGTTACAGCACCTTCGCCTGATCCATCAACCAGTAGTTCTTCTCGGATGACAATGCTACCATCGCCCGAGGACTCCTTGTTTTCATCAGAAACGCCGTTGCTAATTTGCAAGCCTAGACTGCTATTGGAGCCGGTTTCTCCTATAGGAATTTCAGCGGGATGAACATTTTCACTTTGAGAGAAGTTGCTGGAGCGATTCACACCCTGACTAGTAGCTTGACTTCCGCTCTGGTCAACGTTCTCAGTAAAGGACTGGTTGCTGCCATTGTTGGTGCTGTGATTGTCACCGAGGTTGCTGCCATCAGTGTTACCATGTTCGTTCCCATTGAAGATCTCATCGCCAACTTGCACTTCTCCAACTCCGAGGGTACCATTGACGGCGCTGCTTGAGAAGCTACAGCTGCAGGTGTCAAATGAGGTTGCGTTGACGCTGCACTTGCAGCTGTGCCGTTCATTATCAGAGGTAGTGCTGCTACCTTCACTTGTATTACTTTCACTGTTACTTCCATTAGTGTGTTCGTTATTGCCAGCACTGACGCTGCCATTTAAGTTACCCCAGTTATTGAAGAATGGATCTGGGGATTCCTCAGTGGCCGTTGCCTGGTCTGGGCTCAAAGTTGGCAATGTTTCAATGTTGCTGAACTCAGTCGTTTCACCAGTCGGAAATTCGGCATTGACTGAGAATGGGAGCTCTGTTGTTGTTGAGAACGCTTCATCTATTCCACTAGAAGTGGATGGTGGGAGATTTTCTGTTGATGAAGCAAATTCACTGGTTGCCAAAATAGTAGAAGACTGTTCATTTGAAGGAAAAGATGAGGTTGGAGTATCATCTGTTGATGAGGGCTCTTCAGTCAGTTCAAACTGTTCCGCTGTTGTTGTACCTTCAGTAGTGGAAACAACTTCTATTCCAGGCATTCCATGAGGAGAGAAAGTTGAAATCTCTACTGTGGCCCAAGAGTCAGTTGTCGATGAAGAAAGTGCTGAAGTTGACGTTGAGTCAGAAGTGGACAGATTTTCTTCAGTTGACAATGGGTTGGCACTTGTAGTTGAAATTTCTTGAACACTTTCAGTTGACGGTGTAGCAGTGGTGGATGTAGGTTCTTCAGTTGACCAAAGGTCAGTTGTTGAAAATTCGGCAGTTGATGGCGTTGCTTCAGTAGTAGTTGAAGAGTTTTCAACCTCAACCAACTCAATATCAACAATTAAAGTTGATGTAGGGCTAGTAGTCGTAGTTGAAGCAGCAGGAGTTTCAGTTTGCACATTTTCTCCAGTAAAACCGAATTCAGGTTGACCAGTTACACCAATTTCAACGTTTGATCTCGGAAAGCCAGTTTTAGTGGGCCCATCAACACTTCCACTCCAGCTGCCAGAGCCCGAGTTGCCCTGATTGCCACCCGTGGCGCTGCCTTGACTGCCACCATTAGTGTTACCTTGATTATTTCCGCAGCACCCATCAACGCCCTCAACGTTACCACTTTGACCTCCCCATTTGCTTTCTTCACCAGTGCCCCAGCCATTATTGCCCTGGCCATTATTGCCTTGACCGTTGTTGCCTTGACCGTTGCTGCCCTGGCCATTGTTGGCTTGACCTTGGTTCTGATTATTGTAGCTACCTGGAACAGGATAGCCTCTTCTTTGCCCCTGATTGTACTGTTCTGGAACTGGATAGCTTCCACTTGGACCCTGATTTCCTGGAGTAGGGTAACCACCACGACCTTGAAGAATATAAGGTGGCGGCCGACCATAGCCACCAGCGTAACTGCCGCCATGTCCATTGTTATTAGGTGTTGGATAACTGCCTCGCTTGGCTCGCAGTCTAAAATTATTTGATTTATTCGTCGTTAAACTGTTGCGTGCAAGCAAAATGAATTGACGCCAAACACATTATGCTTTGAAATGTCCATATTTCTCCCCTTTATTCAATCGTTAAGTCAATAAAACTGCTCAAAGAGTTTTCCTTTGTATTCATAATTCTTGTCTGGACTATATGATGAAAGAATGAAGACTGGATCAGGAAAAGGGGGCTGGAGTATATTTTTTAATTAGAAATATAAAGAGTGCATCATGAAAACACGTTTGCCTGTTTTGACTCATAGAGATTGTGCCCAAAGACAGAACTTGTGGACAGGGCCGAAACGTGTAATCATGGCCATCAGCTGAGTTTTGAAATAAATAAAAGTTTTACACGCACAATTCGGACTCCGAAAATAGAAAACACTGTACCTTGCTGACAATCCTCCTTCTACCGATTCCATTGCAAGGCACGCCAGAACAACCACCACTGCTGCCGTTCGAATCATAGTGAATCGGTTGAATTTCAATGTACCTTCAATCGGCTGTAATATCTAAAAAAACAATGTCAATTGATTTTGAAACATGTCTAGAATTACTGCATATTTCTCTGATGCTACTTTAGCGAGAGAAAATGGACATCGAGATGAACGAAATGGTATCCTTCGTAAATATTGTCTAGCAAAAATGAAAGTTCTCAGCATATTAACTAAACTAACTTACGGTAATGTTCAATGATAACAGAAGATGTGCTTGGCGAAAAGTGAGCTGCCGACTGTCCGATCGGCGTTCATTCTCCTTTTATAGACGAAAGTAGGAGTTACCTGTTTCGAGTGGGATGAACACTTTACGGAAGTCTGTTCTTCCGAGGGCAGTCTGCGTGGGCCGCTACACAAGATTCCGGTTTTGCAAGACTTTGATTCACCATTTCATTCGCTCACTGCATGATGTTAGAGGTCGATCTTTGTGGTACCATGTATGAGTCAAGAAATTACACAGATAGCTACGTCCTTTGGCTATAGATGCTTTTCGTGTCTGTCGTTTTTTCTCATACCAACTTCTTAAACATGTTGTAATTAGGGAGCTGCAGAACAATCAGGGCAGCAATTGGTTAGTAAACCGAAAAACCGGAAACAGATCAATCGCCCTGCTCGCCTTTCAGTAAGTTTCGCAATTCCTTAATTGCAGTAGTTCCATGAGACAATGTTCTTTTCACGATGAATTTCGCGTCGGTGTTGGTATATGGCGTGATGCGTTTCACTCAAGGTGAAACAGATAGTCGTGGGTGCATGAAGTGCAAGTTGCCCTACTTTTCCAATCGATGATTCATGCATGGGCGGGACACGATTACGGAGCACAAAACTGCACAGTCCATTCCGGTCCGCCCGTCTCGGATCACATGTTCCTTTTGACTGGGCAGATTTAAAAGCGAAAGACGACAGCTTTGCAAACGTGAAACTAGAACATTCGTCAGAGGCGTCTTTCATAAAATCGTTTTAAACAAAACTGCTGCTGTTTACGTACCATTTGTATTATAACAAAAACATTTTTCATGTTACTGAGAAAATTTTTCAAGTGATTTGAATTTGAAAATGTACTTATTTAATTCGAAAATCTGGTTATCAAAGTGAAAATGGTATATTACGATTGCGAAAGAGTCTGAAATTTCTTTTTATTATGTTGTCCAAAAAGTTCATTAAGTGCGAAAAGTTGAGAGAGTTCAAAAATAGAATTTAAGCAAGCTGCAATGGAAAGTACCCGGCAGAGTTAAATAAACGTGCGCACATTGAGTGCTCTTCCAAATACGCATTCTCAGTTTCAAACTTTAAAAGTACATGCTATAATCGCTCAAACGATTGCATGTTAGAGATGCAACTTGGAACACTCGAGTCATCCCTAACGAAATTATATGCTCAGATATATGAACAAAAGCTGCTCACAATATTGCTCATTACAGGTTGCTATTAGCAAGCTTCTTGCAGCTAATTATTTTATTCCGAGACACCGCCCAAAGTCATTATCATTCAAGTTGAGCCGCTGCATAGCCATGAGTGTCAGCGATCAATCGCTCACTCTCAGTGAATAGGCGGCAGTAGAAGATATCTTTATTCATATCTCTAGTCTTATCAGAGCTGCGTTTCGATGTGTGATCGGCTAACATTTAAAGTTGATGATGAAAACAGTATTGTCTCTCTGACTTCTATGCCCCTCCCCCAGTTAATTTCCAGTTTAACGCTCCATTTTTAACTGAACTGCGTCCACCCTCTCCTTTGTCCAGTGTTAGGAAGTCCACTGAGTGTTATCCGCGTCACTGATAGGAGAACTTCCTTCCAGAAATTAAAAATACTTCGGTTCTGCATTCTATCCTACTCTTCTATGACGACGAACCTTTATAAATATGGCTTCGGTTTAAATTTGGGACTGAAATTGTTGCATCTCTGTTGCAGACGCTAGGCAAACAAACGATACGATTTCATATTTCTCCGTTTTTTCGCTATAACTTTGTCAATCAAAACTGAGGCTTTTCAATCCAGTTATTTCTGCTGCTATTAATATTCAGAATATTGCCTTTAAAAGTTAGGCAGATTGGTATCTATTGAACAACTGTATAATGTTGGCACAGAATGTTATCGAGACTGTTGGCAGCCAGCAGTCCATCTCAATATGCACCAGGTGAAAATAACGAAGCTTATTGATTATTTAAAGAAAGTAATTAGTTTTCTCCCCAGAAGGATATGTGTGAGAAATCGAAATTCTTTCATTTGCTCGAATAAAGTGTCTGAGTAATAAATCTTGGAATAGGAACGCTGCTCTTGAATGTAGGGCCTAAAATGTGCTTTGAAATCATTTTTATTAGGAATTGTAAGCAAAAGTGCAAATTGGCCAAAAATATATGCTTGTGTCTGAAACAGAATTAGGATTTCGCTTTACTTTTTATCGAAATAAGCTTCATTCAACTGACTTGGAGTACCCTTTACGCAGTTCATAAAACCGCAAACAACTAAAATTCGATTTTCTCATGCATACCATATCCAATTACATGAGGACATTTTCCTAACTAAGCAGGACACTCTCGGAGTCAACTCAATATGGAAAAATATCCTTTATAATTTAGAAAGTGTCCTTATTTGAGTGAAAATGGTATATTTAAGTATCATACTTTCAGGTTTCACTGGCAGGAATGCAATTCAAGTCAATTGATTTCTAAAAACGTTTGTAAAATGGCGAATATGATTTTGGTTCTTGTGCAAGATATCATGATGACTCTGCTCGCTATATGCACTGTACTTGGAAATGGATTTATTCTCTACATTATTTTTGCGAAACATCTGCTACGAAAGAACCCGTCTCTCTCTTTAATAACAACGCTAGCTTGCGTCGATTTTATTTTTGCTATTAGCCTCTTTCCTTACCTTATTCTACTATTATCAGGATGGGGTGAGTTAACCCATAAAATAAGTGAAAATTGAGCACAAAGCAAGGGTTCCAGCAATTAGTTCTTGCATATGTATTAATAAAATTAGCTCTTTACCAAAGAATTGCATTTCAATATAGTCATTGTTTTAATTTGTTGCAAATGTTAACGCACAGTCAATGAAACTAAACGGTTATTAGTCAGAATCATGTCTGAATTTTCTAAATTTGTAGCTAGAGGTCGTGATAGGTTTTTATCAGCGAAGAAATTGTTTGGTCAGTTTAAATTTTACTGGCAGCCATCGTATTTTTGCGCGCCCGAAGGGCGCGCAATTAGAGACTCTGGCCAGCAAATGTGTGGTGTTATTACAAGTAGCACCATGTGTTCGCATAGAAGCAGCAGTCTGTAGGCGCTAAAAATGATCGTCTCGGGGGTAATTTGGGTCGGTGATTCGAATGGAAGCATCAGTTTTTTACGTATCTCGCTCATTCGCAGGGAATTTCGCTTCGAAAATCGCACT
>NIUQ01003433.1:0-17622 GCA_002796945.1 Plectus sambesii
CCCCGCCCCCCACCCCGACCCCCCCCCCCCCCCCCCCCCCCCCCCCCCCCCCCCCCCCCCCCCCCCCCCCCCCCCCCCCCCCCCCCCCCCCCCCAACTTTAGAAATCAACCCCGACCCCGACAAACCCCGACCCCGACTTTTTGAAAACCCTGACCCCGTTACACCTCTAGCCATAAGCCAGACAAAGAATGGAAAAGCAGCCGGTCAGGACAAGATGCGAGTGGACCACCTCAAGAACTGCAATGACCATGTGCACTTGGCGCTAGCCAGCCTATTCTCATTGATCCTTGAGAAGAAGGCCATCCCCTCGCAATGGAAGCAGTCCGACATGATCATCATACATAAGAAGGGTGACAAGCAAGATATGGCAAACTATTGGCCCATCACTCTACTCTCCCAGATCTACAAGATCTTCACAAGAGTGCTGTTGAATTGCCTTAGATCAAAGCTAGAAGAAGGCAACAGCAGGGAACAAGCTGGGTTCCACAGGGGCTTCTCAACTATGGATCATCTCCAAGTCATCACACAACTCACTGAAAAGTGCAGGGAATTCTTTGTCCCCTTCTGCGCACTGTTCATTGACTTTCAAAAAGCATTTGACATGTCGCGAAGCGAGCAAGATACGGCATGCTATTACTTTTTGTAACAAACATTTAACCTTTTCACTATAACCCAAACAAGCGGCGCGTAAGCGGTACGCGATGTCAGAGTGGGGTAGTTCGAATGAATGTTATGTACAAGAGAGTGGACGTGCTAATAGTATCGCGGAATAAACGGAACGGCCGAATATTCATCCATATCATTGCCTTCACAACAAGTGGTGCATTGGCAAATTGAAGAACCAGACCGTCACCCATGTCCACTATTTTTTGGCTTCAAATTGGGCGCGAGAAGAAGTTGTTGACTCGCTATGTCAAGGAATCCGGCGCTCGCGACTACAAGCTTGACCGCGCGGCTCTTGATCTACTGAAAATTGCTCACAAGAAGAAACAAGAGGCGCTGATGGACACTGGCCGGCTCAGGACCTCTGCAGACCGACTCCAAGGCTACATTGAAAGGTTGGCAAAGTTTGTTGCGGAGCTTAGCCTTGATGAGGAGGGGCAGAAAGAGGAGCAGAAGAAATTTGCGACAGTCATCGATGGGGAAGAGGGCGCATTGGCATTGATTGAGCATGCCCATTGCGTGATTGACACTCTTGCGGAATATGTTATCTCCTTTGAACATCTGGAACGCGCGCAGTTTTTGCTGATGGCGGAGGCGCTTGCTACTACACTGCTTGCGCCCATGACTCCACTGGACCACCCCCTTGCTCCCCTTCGCTCCACTACGCAACTTCCCAAGCTTGAGTTATGCCAGTTTGATGGGACTATTACGGAATGGCAACAGTTCTGGGAGACGTTTAAAGTCACTGTAGATGATGTGCCCTTGCCTGTGGTGCAGAAGACGTCCTACCTTATCAGTACCTTACAGGGAGCGGCACGCCAGGATGCTATGGGCTATGCAGTTACAGCAGCTAACTATCCCGTGTTGGTGGGGCTCCTAAAGGAGAAATATGGTGACCAGGATATGATAAGAGAGAGGCTACATGATGAACTACAAAACCTACACAGAGCAGGAGAACAGCTGTCAGAGGCCAGAAATGTAATCCAGCAAATTGAGAGAATCTGTAGACAATTGGAGGCAATGGGAGACTCCACTGAAGGAAAGCACATAGAAGTGGCCATCCAGTCCAAGTTACCAAAATGGATCATGCGTAGTGTCCTTCAAGAGAATGACAAAGATGTGCTCTGGACAGTCACAAAGCTGCGCAAACATATTGAGAAAACACTGCGCCTTGAAGAGAAGGTGGCTGTGCCCAACAAAGATGTGAAGAAGACAACAACTGTGGCGGCTACAGAACACAACTCAGCAACAGGTAAATTCGCGGTCAGTGCTCAATGGACTGAGCAAAAACCATGGTTTGCATTCTGCAATGGTGATCACTGGTCGAACGAGTGCACTACTGCAGCAACAAGAGAGTCGCGGCAACAGAAGGCTGCAGAGTTACGCCAGTGCTTCAGATGCCTGAGGACAGGCCACAATGCAAATCGATGCAATTATCACCGTCCTTGCTTTTTCTGCAAGCAAGATCACCACTCTGCATTCTGCCCCAACAAGGGGGAGTACCAGGGCCCACAGAAGATGGGCCAAAACAGAAGTGATGGTGGTCAACAGGAGAAGTGGCGCAAAGACACCCAGTGGAGGGGTGGGGGAGGGCCTCAGAAAGTGATGGCCATTACAGAAGCAGAGGAAGAGGTACTGGTGCCCCTGGGAGGCCCTGCTCACGCAGTCCACGTGACTATCAACAATGGTGACTATGATCACAGCAGCAAAGCAAATCTACAGAGTACAAGACATGAAGTCTTGCTGCTGTCAAGAGAGGTTGTGCTGAGTAATCCAGCATATCCTGAACTGAAACAGAAGACCATGGCTTTCTTTGATGTCGGAAGCCAGCTATCATTCATTACCACCTATTTGGCGCAAAAATTAAAGCTCCAGTCCAACAATCAAGAGAAGCTTTCCATATCGACATTTGCAGCAGTACATCCTACCACCATCAGCTCTCACAGCTATGCAATTGACTTGAAACACATGGATGGCTCTCTCCAGATGAAAGTCAGCGCCTTGACAAAACTGACTGACTGGATCACTGTACCTGCTGAACAAAGGTCAGAGAGTGAAGCTATGAGTCTCCAAGGCAGACAGGCGATCCCAGGGATACTCATTGGCGCCGATTATTTCTGGGATCTGGTTGATGCAGGTGAAGTACAAAAACTTCCTTTGGGCTTCAACCAGATTGGCTCAAGAGTTGGCCCAATGCTCTGTGGGAGGGGCCACATCACTTCAATGATGGCCGTACAAAAGCACCAGGAAGACCAGTCAGCCCTAGATGACACCATTGAGAGTTTTTGGAAGCTTGAAGCCATTGGAATCAAGGATGACCCAGAAGTTAACGATGATGACATTGCTCTACAGCAGTTCCAGAAAAATGTCTGCAGAAAGCAAGGCCGCTACTTTGTCAGATGGCCATGGCGAGAGGAGCAGCCTGAGCTACCCAGCAACTACTTTACATGTGTGGGACGACTCCAGTCCACCCTCAAAAGGCTGAGAGAACAACCAGAGGAGATGCTTGACAGATATGATGCAATCATGGAAGAGCAGCTAATCAAGGGCGTAATTGAACCTGTGGAGAACTTGGAAGAGCATGGGGGGATTGTGTACTATCTCCCTCACCACCCTGTCCTCACCCCAAACAAGGCTACAACTAAAATGCGTATTGTCTACGATGCTTCCGCCAAGGCCATGCGGGGCGCCAAATTGCTCAATGACTGGCTCTATAGAGGGCCACTGCTGACGTCTGACTTGTGTGGCATCCTTCTTCGCTTCCATACCTACCACATTGCAATCATGGCAGATGTGGAGAAGGCCTTCTTGCAACTGGGGCTGGAGAAGAAGGATCGTGATGCAGTCCACTTCCTTTGGCTCACAAATGTTGCTAAGCCATGGTCCGCAGACAACCTGCAGGTCTACAGATTTTGCAGAGTGCCATTTGGTGTGGTATCCAGTCCTTTTCTTCTTGCCACCACCATCCATTATCACCTACGAAACCATGACCTCCCACAACTTGAAACCAAGGTAGCTCAGGAGATTACCAACAACATCTATGCTGACAACGTCCTCATGGCCGCAGCAACAACGGAAGAGGCGCGGAAGAAATGCAGTGAGGCAAAGGTTCTCTTTGGGGATGCCTTAATGAACCAACGTGAATTCATCAGCAATGATCAACATGTTAACAATGAATTTGCGGATGCTGGGCAAAAGGAGGGTGTGAAGTTTCTGGGCATCCCCTGGAACACGCGAAAAGACACCATCACCATGACCCTTCCTATAATTACACAACACAGCTCTACAACCAAGCGACATGTCCTCCAAGCGATTGCAAGTGTCTTTGACCCCTTGGGTCTCCTAGCCCCAGCCATTGTCCCTGCTAAGCGCTTTTTTCAAGAACTATGGCAGAAGACCTACAACTGGGATGAGCCGCTGTCCATGGATGATGATAACAGATGGAAGAACCTGGCCCAGTCATTTAGAGACAAGCAATTGGAGCTACCTAGGAGAGTCTATGACAGCAAGAATGAAGGCAGCCTTACACTTCACACATTTGTGGATGCCTCTGCTATTGCCTATGCCGCAGCCATCTACTTGAGACAGGAAATGAAAGGTGTGATTGTCACCCTTCTTTATGCCAAGAGTGGCCTATGTCCTATCAAGGGAATGACAATCCCATGACTGGAACTAATGGCAGCAGTTATTGGTAGCAGAATGACAACATTCATCATGGGGCAGATACAAAAGCCTGTTCAAGAGATTACTCTCTGGTCTGACTCGAAGTGTATCCTTGGCTGGATCCATTCCAAGTCCACGATGCTGCCCAAGTTTATCGCCAATCGTGTGCATGAAATCCACAACTTGATGACCAACTTTTGCTATGTGCCTACAAAGGAAAATCCAGCAGACTTAGGCTCACAAGGGTGTACTGCAGATGAGCTGAAAGACAACCACTTATAGTGGACAGGACCGCTCTGGTTAACTGAAGATCAACAAAAGTGGCCACCATCACCAATCATAATGCCAGATGAACTTGAAGAGGAGGTTGAAGAAAACTTCCAACAAGACACTCAATTGATGACCAGCATTCTCCTGGAACCTCCAGTCACTATCATCAACCTTGAGTGATGCAGCTCCTGGCAGAGCATACGATTGATCATGGCAATGGTTTTATGGCTACTGAAAGTTAAGATTCTGGACAAGGTCAGCACCCCACCTACCAATTTCTGGAAATGTCTCCAAAGAGTGAAGAATGGAAGAAGGAGCGCAGAAATGATGTCCCTTGCAGAGGAAGAGCTGATCAGACAGGCACAGAGAAGCCACCCACCAGAACATGGGGAAGTTGAAGGGCTGGGCTTACAAAAGGATGGCAGAGGCTTGCTAGTCTGCACGGGAAGACTTGTCAACAGCAGCCTACCAAAAAAGGCCAAGTGTCCTATCTACCTACCTCATAAATCAAGAACCACCGAGCTACTTATCCTCCAAGTCCATCAAAGCAATTTTCACTGTGGCACACAACACACCCTGGCACAACTATGGAAGCAGTATTGGATACCAAAGGGGCGGGGGCAATGGTGAACGCTGCGGTCCACAAGCACTGCATGCCCTGTCACAGAAGTAAAGCAACACCTTTTGCACTCCCTATGATGCCAGCATTGCCTAAGGAGTGTGTTACTCAGGCGGCTCCCTTCAAAAACACGGGTCTTGACTATCTGGGTCCCATGCTGGTGAGAGATCAAGACAGCCGGGTAAAAATCTGGATCTGCCTATTTACCTGCCTGGTGACTAGAGCAATTCATTTGGAGTATGTAGCTGAAATGACCACAGAAGCCTTCCTTAATGCTTTCCGTCGATTCATTGCGCTGAGGACGCCCTGAGTTGATTATCTCTGACAATGCTAGGCAGTTTCTCCTAGCTGAAAAAACCCTGCACACAATATGGTCTGCGTTGACACAGGATGTCAATGTAGTTGACTACTTTGCAAATGAGCACATCAAGTGGAAGTTCATTCCGGAGCTGGCGCCTTGGCATGGAGGGATGTATGAGCAGATGGTAGCGATGGTGAAGAAAGCCTACCATGCAGCTATTGGTCGCAAACTACTGACAATTGAGCAAGTTTCTACTCTGCTACCTGAAATTGAGGCTATTGTAAACTGCCGTCCACTAACATACATTGGGGAAGACACCACCGCTGGAAACATCCTGAGACCAATTGACTTCATCATTCCACACTGCCAGCCTGGCCTTCCACCACTCGGGGAGGTTGAGGTGGAGGAAGAATACAAGCCAGATGGCCCCAACTCTCAAGATAAGCTCATCAAAGTATGGAACAAGACTCTACTAACCTTAGACCGCTTTTGGACGCTCTGGCGCTCTGACTATCTCACCAGCCTTAGAGAACAACAACAACGCTTTCATCTGGAGCCCAGGAGCCGCGCGCGCTATGCACCCCAAGCTGGTGAAGTTGTGCTCATTCGAGATGACATTGTGCCTTGCGGACTGTGGCGCCTGGGGAAGGTGGAGGAAGTGACCGCCAGCAATGATGATGAAATAAGAGTGGCAAAAGTGAAGGTGGCCAATGGACACATTCTTCGACAAGCTATCAACCATCTTTATCCACTGGAAGTGAGTGAGTCTAGCCAGGAATTGAAAGATGACAACCATCAGGCCACCAAGCAAACAAGTTCAGTAAAGTTGGCTTCAGACCAAGGGAAGTACAACCTTTGACCACGAAGACACAATGTGCTTTTCATGCTGGCAATTGTCCTGGCAACCTGCATCAGAGGCACCCTGACAGAAACATGTGGTGATGCCGCAATAGCAAGACGCATTCATGCACAGACCTGTGTCTTGCAAGGCCATGCACTCAATGAGATGACAAATGGAACCATCTGCTGGACCATGATCAACTGTCACCAAGGACACATTTGACGAATCACTGAAGCCATTGACTCTCAACACTGTGGACCACCCTGCACTTGTCCCAGCTGGGCTACAGGCTGCTCATTGTATGAAGGGAAATTCGCAGGAAGCTCTACCATTGGCAATATTGCAACCAAGAGACTTGTACAAGACAATCAACCTACCCTTTGCTCAACAACCCCCAGGAATGGATGTGAGACAATGGCACATGCCAGGCTCCTCAACCATATTCAACTCTATGATAGCACGACCCACTGGGTCCGCAATCTACACCTCATCACCAAAGACCATATGCATGGGGCCTATGAATGTGTGGGCAACCAGAATGGCTCACAAACTGGCTCTGAAAAATTCTGCAAACAACACACCTCCACTCCGGGAGGCACGCAATATTGTTTTTACCCACAGCATGAGATGACTATCTGGGGTACCGATGGAGGCAGTGTTCCAATCCGTGCATGGGGCTCTGTTACTGTTCAAATCTATGATTACCTACGTGGCCAACAACCCGTGGATGGCATGGGCTGCCAGTTAAGCTGCAGCATGGGTGGTGCAACCCTGACCTCAATCAATGGGACAGATGCCGTGGAGGTCACCAGCGCACACATCCAGCTAGAGATTAGTCATCCACGTTGGCAAGAAAAGGTGGCACTCCCAGTGGAAATCATTGTCAGCACTCATCAGGTGCAGGCAGTCTTTTGGTCACAAGGCAAACAGATCGCAACCCTGCATGTCTCCTGCAAACCAAGCCCGACATCGATGAACAATGCCAAGTAACATGCCCTGCGGCGACTACCACCTTCCAGCTGAAAGGGAAGCTCTTCCTGCTCACCATGATGCAAAGGGTCAATCATCCTATCAGTTGGCTAGGCATGGTTACAGAAACTTCCTTTGTGCCGCTGCTAAGAAGAGCACTCTTTAGTGATTTTGATTCGTTTGTCACTATGATCGTTATATTGTTTGCATGTTTAATCATTACGATGTTTATCCGTTCATTAATGTGCCGTCGTTATCGCTATTAGCTCTATATGGTTTGCGTATTTCGTCCTTATGCTGTTTTAACTGTTCAGTACTGTGTTATCACTATCGCTATTAGCTGTCATCTCCCTTGGGAGTGTCGCGAAGCAAGCAAGATACGGCATGCTGTTACTTTTTGTAATGAACATTTAACCTTTTCACTACAGTCAACATCGTCCATAGCGACACCGCCCATAGCGTCACATTGGCCATAGCGTCACTTTTCCCTGGTCCCGAAAAAGTGTACTATGTTTTGTACAGGCAATTAGTCGGCCATAGCGTCAGGTCATAGCGTCAACATCGGCCATAGCGTCACTTTGGGTCGGTCCCGAGTACCATCTTTGACATGTTTACAACACCTGCCATAGCGTCAGTCAGCTAATTAGCCATTTTCCCCCNTCTCTCACGTAGGACAGTTCATATGGCTGTTGCGTGCTCTACCCGCACGGAACTTTCATTATTCGCATGACAATTAACTGGATTCTCTCTTTATAGACACCAATACAGTGCATTCTATTTGTAAAAATTGGGTCCCGCAACGAAAAACGTCATACTGTAGAAGTCCATAGCGTCACTCGGCCATAGCGTCACTACCTTTTTTCTGGTCCCGAGGGTGACGCTATGGCCGATGTTGACTGTATAACCCAAACAAGCGGCGTGTAAGCGGTACGCGATGTCAGAGTGGGGTAGTTCAAATGAATGTTATGTATGAGAGAGTGGACGTGCTAATAGTATCGCGGAATAAATGAAACGGCCAAATATTCATCCATATCATTGCCTTCACAACAGACACCATTGAACTGCCCGCGGTCCTGAACGCACTACGCCACCAAGGAGTGGAGGAAGGATATGTTGAGATAATTCAACAATGCAACACCAACTGCACAACGCAGGTGAAGCTGCTACTCAAGCCAGCTGATGTCAAAACTGAGAGAGTTTGGCAAGGTGATGTCATATCACCTAACCTCTTTGTTGCCACCCTTGAGGATGTCATACAATGGGCTGACCTCAGAGGAGGCTTCTACATTGGTGGAGAGCAGCTACAGTACCTTGCTTTTGCCGATGATATTGTACTCTTAGCACACAACCCACGCAACCTGTAGGACTCCCTCCATCACCTCAACACAGCTAGCTCCAAGGCAGGACTTGAGATCCACCCCAAGAAGACCCAGTGGATGAAGAACAAATTCTGCAGAGATGCCACCATTACACTTGGAAACAAGATTGTGGAGGAGGTCAACTCATATGTCCACCTAGAGCAGTCAACATCCATGAACAATGACCTCTCCCAAGAGCTAGGCAGGAGGAAACGCGCTACATGGGGAGCATTCAGCAAGTGCTGAGAGGTACTTGTCAACAAGAACATCAACATGAAGACTTGCAGTAACATCTTCAACAGCCACATCCTGCCTGCGCTCAATTATGGCTGCAAGACCTGGAATACCACAACAATGGAAGAAGAATCACTCAGGGTTGTGCAGTGGGCAATCAAGCAACAGATGTACAGACTGACTCTTTGAGACCAGGTACCTAATGACACGATTTGCCAGAATATAGAAGTCTGAGATGTTGTAGCTCACATCTATAACTCTGACCAGAGATGGGCTGGTCACGTTCCACAGCCGCGCAAGCCCTTCAATTGAACGCAATTTTCACAAATATCCTCCGATCAAGTGAATGCATGTTGAGCGACAACTTTTAGTTTGAAATGCTTGTCTAACACAGTAGAATCAAATAAAAATAGAATTAATTGCTAATAAGCAAAGAAACTAGCACTGGAGAACTTGTTCGATATGGTCCCATTGAGGAAAAACACGCTCATAGAGCCATTTACAAAACTTCCCCATCATTGACGATCAGGGCGTTGGTTGCCTAGTTACTGAGAGCTCGCACGCGTGTTGCCTAGTTACTGTCAGAGGGAGGTGGGGTTTAAACCATGAATGAAGCTTTGTGAGGAAAAAAAGTGAGTCATTCGCCTCACAGTGGCAAATGAGGTACAGGTTGAATTTTGATAAGAGAAAAAACCATTGGATTCGCGACTTTGGATACTTTGCAATGACGGTGAAATTTGAGTAAGAATGATGTTTCAGACAGTTAAATTTGACCCCAACGTAAAACGTTTCGAAACTTTTTGAAATTTTGGTTGATATCTGATTTGGCAGATTTTTTTAGTAAGATATTTCACCGTCATTGCAAAGTTCATCTTCTACGGAGCATTTTGAAAAAAAGATTATCGCAAACGGATATTTCTGAGCTGAGACTCGCTGCAAGGCGCTTACTACTACAGATAAGTAACACACTAACCTTAATCGCCAAGTAGGATACGCACAGTGGAGAAAAACTACTCGCGCCGAGTCTCGCCTCAGAATCATCCATTTGCGATGATTTGTTTTTCAAAATGCTCTGCAGAAGATGAACTTTGCAATGACGGTGAAATATCTTACTAAAATAGCCAACAAACAATATTATTATTGAGAAAAGGTAACTCAATCGATTTATGCATTTACATCAATGGAGTCATCATCGCCACTTCAATTTTGCTTATCTCTGACTTGCTGTAAGGTGCACAGCTTGGTCGGCTTCTTAGCACTACCCGTCTCAATCATTGTGAATTACAGTTAACATTGGCAAAGAGCTGTATCTCTTGTTTCGGTCCCCTAATACTCTCATCAAGGTCCGTTGGTAGGTCAGCCTGCCTATTTGGCCTATGTGAGTGCTCACTTCCTTAGTTCCCCCATACACTTCAAAGTAAATCGTTGGCTGACGATCGTATTTGTAGGCCGGAGGAGGAATTCTTCACTGGGCTATTAAACACAAAGCGGAAGATGTTAAAATACGAACAGTTTTGTGCTCATGTTCAACATCGTCCGCTTTATGATAATTTATCTCGATAACGAGTTATTGGACTATCGTGAACAACCATCAGTTATGTAGCCAAGCTTTTCTTCTATATGTGTGCAAAGTTTCATTAGAATCTGACCGCTAGTTATGGAGAAATCTTAACTGAAAGGAAAACGAATGGTTGGAGAGTACTGTTTGTCAACAAGCACTAAAGTCAACGAATAAGCGATCGCTTGTCCTACGACGTAACCCTAAACCAATTTCATCAGGTATTACTACAAGAATGTATCATGTATATGTTGCGTTATTGTGCCGCCAGGGCCCTATTTCATGTAAGCTCAGAATCGGAAATCTGTGATAAGTCGGCTGAGTGTCATACTGTTGATATCAGGTGATATACGGCTGATGTGCGCTACTCAGCCGACTTATCACAGATTTCCGATTCTGAGCTTTCGTGAAATAGGGCCCAGGTGTCGCTGATGGCGGATTGTGGGCTGTGCTCAATGATTGCTCACGCGAACACCAGATGAAAGCCAATGGCCACAGAATTCATTAAATAAAACTTTTAGTTTCCACTAAAACCCAAAAATTGTTGACGGAATTTGGTAGATCATTCCTCTAGCTACAAATCGCTGTATAAATTATTCCATACTTCTTCTTCTCCAAGCTCTGAGGCCCTTCGATAGCCTAAATTTCCTTGTTAACTCAGCTGAACTGCCATGCGTTCTAAGGAGAACTGATAACCAATGGTCCACTCGCGCTACTGAGTGGTACCCCTGTGACTACAAATGAGGACTTGGTCAACCACCCACAAGATGGTTGACACCAATGTGGAAGATGGAAGGTGCCACATGGTGGAGGAAAGCGCGAGATCGCGTAAAATGGCAGAGCTGCAACCTGCATCTATGGAGAAATCCTTGACGAATAGCAGTCATCATGAGAATCATGAATATGGGAAATGTTGGGACTAAAATTCAAAGCAGAAATATCACAAAAAAATCGAATTTCTTAAGCGCGATTTACTCGCAACATGGGAAGAAATCAACGAAAAATAGTTGTGACCAAACGTGGGTCAAGCACCTTATTGTTGAAATGGTCTTATTTATGCTAAAGGTGCAATTTTGAAATGAGTCTTTAGATATAAAATTTAAACACACTGACTAAGCATATTTCAGCTTTGTTTTCTTTCAAGATTCATTGAATAAAAGAAAAAATGTTCTCTAAGCTCTGTTACAGAACTTTCCACACATTCTGTATTTTCAAAATGACTTCCTTAACTCTCAGTACAGTGCGCAACAAAATAATGTGTGCCCCCCTAGAGGATACTTCCAGACATCGTGCGCGCGAGTTCTATATACCATTCGAAAGAGCGTAAAATTCTGTATTTAAGCCCATGCTTTCAGGAATTCAGCTGCGATGCCAAAGGTGGGAGCGATTAATGAAATAATTTTAACTTCAGAATGGGTATTTATCAGTTATTCTCCAAATTCAATTACAGTGAAACCCGGATAAGTGCACATCGATGCGGCAAGAAAATTTTGTGCACTTATCCGGGTTGTGCAGTTATCTGGGTTTGGCCTATGTGCACAGTTCCTGACCCGAATTTTGCTCAAGTCCTCAAAATAAGCACATTTGATTAGTTATTTAGTATTTCCACTTCATAAGGACCCTTTCTAAAGCAAAGAGAACATTTTCCACATCAAAAAAAGGCATTTTTCGTATAAATCTGACTAGGAAAATGTCTTTATTGACATGGAAAGCTTCCTTGTTAAAGTTGAAATGGTATATAAAAAATTTCTTTCCATTATACACAGCTTCAAGGTAAACAAGGTTGAAAGGCGTTTTGATCAACATAGGCATTGTTTTGATGCACTATTCATCATATGGGCATATTTTTGGGTGATAATTAGGTGCGGTCACGCCCTTGTGCACTTATCCGGGTACAATTGCATACAAAAGTTGCACATGGGGCTTGCAAAACATGTGCACTTATCCGGGTTGTGCACTTATCCGGTGTGCAGTTATCCGGGTTCAGATCATGTACAAAACATAGTACAAAAGTTCGGGGCATGGTGACTGTGTGCACTTATCCGGGTTGTGCACTTATCCGGGTTGCACTTATCCGGGTTCCACTGTAATTGATTACAATTACGATTTCTCCATAACTAGTCGACTGATTCTAATGAAAATTGATGTACATATAGAAGAAAGGTTGGCTACAAAATGAGTTGTTGCTCATGAAGTTCCGATCATTCTGTGCTGAGATAATTAATGACAAAGATGGAGATGTCTTCATGTTTGGCATAGTTCACTTTGCGATTAATTATCTCAGCACAGAATGATCGGAATTTCATGAGCAACCAACCACTCATTTTGTAGCCAAGCCTTCTGTATGTGTGTAAAGTTTCATTAGAATCTGCCATGTAGTTATGGAGAAATCTTAACTGGAAGCAAAAATAAATGTATTCAGATAGTTTTGTCCATCAGTGTCAGTGTTTATGAAAAATTTCGCAATTTTTCAACAGAGCATAAAACCACGAAAAATGAACCAATTTGAAAGATTAAAAAAAGAAAATCTAAGTTAAAGAGAGCTCTACAAGATGCAAAAGCCGCATTGCATTTGGTTGCGTTTTCATGGAGTTGTAAGAACTAAATTTCTTAGAGAGACATTTTGGACCACACTGTATTTCATTAATGGCTCCCCTTTGGCATTGTATCTAAATTCCTGAAAACATGGGCATAAATACAGAATTTTACGCTCTTTCGAATGGTATTTAGAACTCGCGCGCACGATGTCTGGAAGTATCCCCTAGGGGGGAGGCACACATTATTTTGTTACACCCTGTACATAACTTTAACAGAAATCTATTTTGGCGGTTGGCTCAAGAGCGGTTCAACGCGTTTGATGCCGAACAACTCTTGTAATACACAACCCAATTCAATGCGGTTTGTTGCATCCCATTTAAAGCCTGTAAAATGAGCTGATGTGATTGGATTCTTATGATTGAAAAGCAAAAATTTAAGTTATGGAGAGCTCTGCAACATGCAATAAACCGCATTCAGTTTGGTTGCGTATTGCCGGAGTGTTTCATCGTCAAACCTGTAGGGTAAAACCGCCTAAGTCCGCACATTTTGGTGCGCTGACGACTTTCAGACACATGCAGCGTCAGTTATATTAAACCAAATCGAATTAGTTATAGGTTAAAATATCAGTCAGTATTGGAGCTATAACATACCAAATATTCAGATTAATCCGTTCGTTCAGTAAAAAAGTTATTACCTTAAATCCTTTAATAATCGCCCCCCTCTAATAATTGCCCCCCTCAGACCCCTTATGAAATAATAATCGCCAATCTTCAAAGTGATCATAACATTAAAGGCTTGTGCACTGCAGGTCAACACTGAATTCGTATTCAAATTCTAGTACTGAAAACGCATAATCTTTGTATTTATGAGCGCTTTTATAAAATAAAATGACGACTGAAAGAAATGAATGTACTCTCTCCAACGATTGCCTCATTCAAACATCGATTGAAATAATAATCGCCCACCCTCTAATAATCGCCCCCCCTCAGATCCCTTATCAAATAATAATCGCCCAGGGCGATTATTAGAGGATTTACGGTAATGGTTTTAGTTTTTTCAAATAAACGTCCGGACTAACATGCCCACGTGCCTAAGTCTGGACTCCGCGCCATACACGTCTTGTGCACGTGCAATCTGTTTTTGTGCGCAAATACTGTGTTTTAACAACAAAAAATCGGTGTCCGGACTTAAAAGACCTTTAAAGAGTGACAGATTGCAAGAGAACGGCTTTTCCAAAAAATATGAAACTTTACAGGCTGGTAAAGGAGGTACGTGGCTACCTAATTATTATTTTTTCGCGATTTTCAGTCAACTTTAGCAACTTCCACAATTTTTTTCGAGAAAGTGCGCTTTTCGATTTTTCGCAATAAAATCTGCATCTCACCACGTATCATCTTAGAAGCTCTGATATTCGACAAGTATGTGTAGATAGGTTCCATTCACCTTTATTTGCAACAATCTCGCGCATCTTAGAACAAATTTTTCGAAATAGACTTAAAAACCCTTTCGTCCGGACTTAGACGGTATAACCCTATTAACTGCTGTAGAGCCACCCACCAAAATTGACTCTTTTGCTAAAGTAAAGTATTAAGATTTAAAAAGGACATTTTCGAAATATCTAGTTACTCTATTGTCATAATCTGAATATGCAACAAAACATGGTCAAGTTGTATATTTGCAAAATTCTTACATTATATTCAACAATTGCCTTTAGGGCATTATTTAGTGAATGGCGCGGGCGGTGCACTATGAATTTTAATACTTTAAGAGAATGCGGTAGCTTATGAGGCACATATTGTAGCACAGCTTTGGACCGGACCGAGTTATGCTCGGTCCAAGCTACTCGGTCCGGTCCAAAACTCGGGCCATGGAAAAACAGGTCGGTACCGGTCCGGTCCGGTGCACCAAGCAATTCGGCCCACGGTTCAGTGGACCGATGCATCTATAAATCATAAGACATTCCCCCAAAAAATTGGGCAGAGTCAGTTCAGTTCTGTCCCTTTGCGGAGCACTTTAAATCTCAAAGCAATTTTCCGATACAGTGCAATTCGTTTTCTGAATAGCTTAGCCAAAACTATTTCAAGCAATCTGAAACTTGACAGAAATAATCTACAGACTAGCGCGAAAAAAAGAGATTTGGCGATATTTCTTTTTGGAGGCGCAATAAACCCTTGACGGCTATTGGTCGGTTGTAGCTCAATATTAAATTCTCGATTGGCGCACTTTTCGAAAAATTTTCTTTTAGGGGCACTTTGTAAAGTCTTACTGTAACCCAAAAAACTATGCAGAACTTGACTGCATATTTGAGCTAATAACTTTGCACAATTGTCAAGCTGATACCTGGGAAAACCGAGCCAAACGGTTTATGAATTCTGCTACTAGAGAAAAGTTATGGCCCAGCAAAGTTTATAGACTTTTTCAGTTGACGAAGGTGTTCCTTTTTAAGTGAAGTTTACGGTTGAATTTTACTGAATTCTGTGGACAATTTTGGGTGCGCCAGGTGCGCCAACATCTGGGCAATCCATAACAAAAAACTTTGAGTGATTTTCGCATTTTATAAAATGCAACCATAGAATGCATGCGCAAATAACGCTGTCAACGTGGGTGGTCTGTCTGACTCCAAAATCGATATTGCTCAAATGAGGAAGTGGCCCAAGAATGTTTTTGCTTTCGATTACCCAGATCACGAGACAACAGTAACACCAAAAATATTCACAAAATTTCCAGGATCTTGACCAATAACCTTACTTAAAGAGTGATTTTGTGAGGAAAATGAGAAAATTGCACTTCGTAAACTGAATATAACTTTTTTTCAAGAAGCGGGATATACAAGCCCTTTTGGTTCATTATTCCCAAGTATCAGCTTGACAATTGTGCAAAGTTTGAGCCAAATCCGTCAACTGGTTGCAAAGTTATAAGCCAAATATGGTGTACCGTATTGCATAGCTGTTTTCGGGCTGCAGTCAGGTCTCGCGAAGTACCCCTAAGAGAAAAGTTTTCGAAAAGTGCGCCAATCGATAATCCAGACCGTGGGCTACAATTGACCAATAGACGTTATGGCTTGATTCCGCCTCCAAAAAAATCGCCAAATCTCTTTTATTTTGCGCCACCCTGTTGTTGGTCTTATGTTGTTTGCATATAAGATTTTTCGAAAAAAAGAGAAAACGGCGCAAAATGCAAGTATGATTTGAACTGCAAAAGACGTTATATAATTGAATTTTCCAAATAAAAGTCCCGGCCTTCTACTTAGGGACAAAGTAAAGACACTAAAAGTGCCATTTCTTAAAACAGGGTGGCCCGCCTAGATGTCCCGATTTATTTTTTTTATAAAATGCGTAATTTCTAATGAAATTTTATGAAACTTTGGCATATTGTAGACATATATTATACATTTTTACTGGTAAAGTTTCATTGAATTCCTATTAGCCAATCACGAGTTATAATGCTCTATGTGGCCGCCTTCATATTTTTCTGTGGGTTCCAGTCTATTGAGGTATTCCAGCAACGTCTTCTGTCGCATTTCGTCGGTCACCTGGCCAAATGCATTCTGAATGCGATCCTTGAATTCAGGAATATCTCTTGGCTTTGTCGTTTACACTTTGGACTTGATGAACTCCCAGAGAAAGAAGTCACATGGCGTCAAGTCAAGCGAGGAAGACAGCCAGGGTATTGTTGGCAAACCGCGTCCCATCCAGCGCCCACCAAAATTTTCATTGAGCCAGTCACGCACGTCCTTTGCAAAATGCGGTGACGCTCCAGCTTGCATGAATTGTTTCTTTGGGGATTTTGAGGATCGTATTCGGAATGCATTTGGCCAGGTGAGCGACGAAATGCGACAAAAGACAATACTGGAATAAACTGATAAGCTACCAGGTTTTTCCGAAAAACTTCCCTCCCCCTGTGAACGTTTTTCCTGAGGCTGTAAAACAGCGTCCAACGACTGCATCAGCGCAAACAGTATCTTGCATTGAAGCTTAGTATGCCTGTATTCAAATAAAACTTGCTTCACCTTAAACTGTTACTTAAAAATATTTAACCATTCATCAAAAAAAGATCATGGGGGGGGGGCAGTTTTTCGGAAAAACCTGGGGCCGGTTTCTCGAAACGCCGGGAAGGCGCAGGGTGTACCCGGGGTACGCGTACCCTGTACCCGGGTTTCTCGAAACATTTTTGCGCCGGGTACGGCTTCCCCAGGAAGGCTCGGGAAGGCCGGTGTCGACCATAAAAGTGAGTCCGACTAAAAGTGAATCCGACTCACTTTTAGCCGCTAATAATGAGTCGGACTCACTTTTAAGTGACTAAAAGTGAGTCCAGTTGTCTAAAAGTGAGTCCTCTCAAGAATCGTTTATAATCCAAGCTAAAAGTGAATCCTTCTCTAACTTTATTTATGTGCTGGAAATAGTTGTTGGTTTATTGAAAGCAAGGGATTTCAGGAATCTACGATGTTGTTGTACTCCTCCAGCTCGAATCCTCCATACTGATAGTCTTTACCAGGTTTATGCTTCATCTTCTTGTCTTGCTATGACATTTTACTTTCCTTCCGTAATCCGACCGCTCAACTCTTGTGACACATAAGAACTAATCTCACAACTCTGACTACTTTACTC
>NIUQ01003434.1:0-17563 GCA_002796945.1 Plectus sambesii
GACTTACGGCTGGAAGAGGGGCCATAGCGCCGATGAAGAAGGAGAGAGCGTCGGTGGCTGACGTCATCGTGACGGAGACGCCGGCGTGCTGCATCGCCGTTTCGATTCGGTCAATGACTGGCGCCTCACGATCCGTCGATCTCCACGCCGCCAGTATCAAAAACATGTCATCGATACCGATTGCTGAAAAATGATGAGTTGAATCGATGACTGATAAATGTCCATTATGTTTGGAGTAGATATATATTGTTTTCAAATAGAATCTTAGGTCACGGATAAATTTCACTGAGATTAAGTTAGAACTGTTAATAATTGATGACCCAAAAATGGGACAATGAATATTTATTGAGGAATCTTTTTTATATTTGTAGTGATTTCAATTAAAGTCGAGACCACAGTTCAAATGAAAAGAAATTACACTGCTACAAAATTTGCTTTGTATATCTCCCCTTGTTTACTCTTTACATTGCTTACAGATGTTAATCATGGTAAGGCTCCTCGTTATGGATGACATTAAGTGATACGAACATGATAAAGAAATCTTTCAAGCACAAGTGTTTTATTTTGACATCGACTGAATTGCGTAACCCTGAGGAAGTTCAAAATATTATGATGTGTCGAACAGACAGAAAAGAAGAAATTCTCGAGAAAATTTTGTTTGCTTCCGCTCTCACTCTCAATGGCAATCATCTTCTCAAAACCGGTCGCATAACGTCATCGTACTGTAACTCACGCCCAGGCATCTTGATGAATAAGACGTTACAGCCGGCTGGCCGTTAAAAGTCATTCGCAAGGTTACAGAGTTACTCGTAAGGTGATTCAAGGGCGGCCAAAGATAAAAATAGGTGAGCACTAATATGGCCTACAAAGACATTCTATTCTGAAGGGACTCCCGTACAAAATAAGACGACCGTGACGGGATGGCTGCGAAAGGTCGAGGAAGTTGACACGTAAATTGATGTTTACAAGGCAGCGCGCCAGATTTTAGTTTTACTGCTGAGCGTACAGATTTTTTGGATTAGTTTTTGATCACTTTGGAAATTTTTCAGAAAATAAAATGTCATTGCCGTCGTCAAATCACCATGCTTAGATGAAACCTGAATATTAGCGATGCAAGGGGAATCGGAAAAATTATAATGCCTCTTATATCAGGTTCTACACATTTATCTAAGGAAAACTGATCGGGACTGTAATTTTGTGTACCGAACCGCCAACACAACCTTCTTATTAAAGTGGGAGAGAGGTATGTCTATTAAGTAGGACGCCCGGCTGTATCCCACTGGAATAATTTTCAAAATTTGCACTATTTGGATCGACACATCCGTTAATATGATAGCAGGAAGATACCCTCTTTCACACTGAATTACTTACAGATAATCAGGAACGGCATTACGGTGACCATATCGATGAATAATATGCCAAGGTGAAGTCCAAGTCCGACGGCAGAAATAATCGCCAACAATGTTGCCATCACCCCGCTCCACGCCAAGTAAGGCTTCGACGTGACCCAGTCGATGACCACCACCGATCCTTTCCTCTTCAATGTTATTGTGCCAAAGATTGAGAAGCTGATGACCACGATGAAGGTCAAAATGAACCTGAATCAGGATTTGATAAGCTTTTCGTCGTTTTTCACGCAAATCACCATTTTGCAAGTCAAAACAAACACATAATCTAATATCAGTGTCCGATAATCAGCGCTCAAAAATGTGCAGTTTGCAAGAGATAATCAAACCTCTTTGTATATTCTTTTCAGAGAAAAAGAATAAATTCATATTAATATTTTTAGTCTTCCTATCAGATCAAACAGAATCGGCTTTGACCTCCGTGCCGCGTGCCGCAGATCCGCCAAATTTGAATGGGAAAGTTGCAATTATTTTTGCCAAATAATAAATATTATTCATTTCTTGAGAGCCTATTTCCTGATGAAACTGCGAGGAGGTTTTTGCGCAGTATCATGAAAACTATGGTTTACCCCCTGAGACGCCGAAACAATAAGCCAAAAAAATTAACCAACTCAGAATTAGCAACAATCGCCGGCTTTACCTGGGCGTAATTCGCTTATTTCCTTCGTCTAGTTCTTCTTCAAAAGTGTTTGAATGAAAGAAGTAAACATTAAGCAGGCTGGTGGGCGTCTCCTTCCGCCAGATTCGCTGACCCATAGTTGTCTCGAAAGTGTTGCTCAATGCATTGAGCAGGGGCGTCTGCTGTTTCAACTGATAGGAGATTAGCCAGGCTTTGGCTGTTTTTATTACTTCTGTCTTCGGATCCGTCTCTACTCCGCCCAATGTCATTGTTAGGTCGATCGCATCGCTTTGAAATGTGCTGCGAAACTGTGGATATGTCACTTTGAATTCGTCCTGAAACAATTCAGCGCTTGATTTCAAGAATGCCTACTAAGGGCGCCTGCCTTGTTCTCAATTCTGCTCTTTCGACGTGGTATGAGAATAATGGCCATTGCATTAATTTATCGATTTTAGTCAGCTGCGACTAATTACAGATCCAACCGAGAGTATATAGTTGATGAACTTTCGTGGTGGGACCAAATTCGAGTCGTTAATTAAACGAGTGATAAATATTAACTATAATTAGTTATAAAATTTTTAATCGACGCCATTCTGATTGCTTAGCCGCACAGCTTATCCTCAAAATAAATTAACAAACTACTGTAAGTGTAGAAATATTGGGTGGTACTTAATTTGGGTGATTGACCGGTCTGACTCAGCCAGTACTGAATGACATTGATGACTTGACTGAAGCTCTATTGTATGCAACCGTCGGCACGCTGTAGTCTCTCGTATGCGTAAGTAGATGCAATTATCTGTCGGAGAGTAATTACGCTTACGCTGACCTCTTGCTGCTGCCCACCGAGTTGTGTTTTGATCTCTCCTACTGAAGCTCTCTCGCTCGTTTTTTTACTAATGCNTTCTACTTTAGCCAGTGCTGGTCAAATACTGCTATTCCGCAAATGATTGATTCGATTCGTAATGAAAGTAGGTAGTGACTGACTGATTGATTATTTAGTAAATTCGAATGTTTCTAAATGCGTTATTAAATGAACATAACGACTTATTACCTACCTACATATTTATCAACGTAAAAAAGTGGAGGTGGGCATCGATTAGTGATAGGGGGAACATGAAGGTTGGTATAAATATTGGGTGGTACTTAATTTGGGTGGTCGCCCGGACCACCCAATTCACCCAAATTTAGTACCACCCAATAATTTGTCGCCTTACAGTAAGTGATTCCCCGTGCAACCGTCTGTCTATAACTCAGTCACATCAAAAAATCTCTACCTGATCGCCATTAATAAAGATTCTTGCTAAGAAGTTAGCGTGACTGTTGACGTAGCATTGATTCTGGAATATCAAGCAGATGTCGTGATAGCCGTACTCCGTTCCGTTGTAGACAAAGGTGCTGTTTTCCACCCACGCAAGGAGGTCCATGAATTGCTGGGCCTGCTCCAATCGCAGGACAGAGCCGTCGTCAGCCGCCGTCACGATCATATGCAGTCCCTTCCGCCTCAGAACGTCTTTTCCTTAAGCAGAATAACCGTGCTTTTGCAGATGTACATGTAAAATACACCACATCAGGGCCAGACACGCCACACGCCCAAGCACACAATTCAGGTACGCAAGTATGCATGCGCGTGTGGCGTCTCCGGCACTGATGGAGCGTATTGTTGCGGAACGTTGCATATGAGCAACGGTATACTTGTCGCAGGGCAAATACCATTATAAAAAACGCGCTTCAGTAAATGACTGGAAGGGGCGACAACTCTAGATGAGTAGCAGTGGGTAAATGTAACTGGTACAAACTCCTCTCTCACCACGAGTTCCACCCTTCTCACAGAATATTTATACCGTAACTGTGCCGGAGGTGGCGCATTTTGTCGAAAATACAATCAATTGAACTATGCCAAAAAATTATTTCTTGTCCGCAGCGGGCAGATATGATTTATTTATTAATTTTTGTGTATACACGGATACTGCCTTCTGCCATGCACTTTATCATGCCGTGGTTTATACCATCGCAGTTAAAGTACAGTACCTGGATAGAACTGATCGTCGGTTCGTGCCCAAAGATTATGAAACACTTCTTCTTCATACTTCCACCTGGCGTCAAGTGGGGCGAACAAGTAGTCGACGTTTCGAAAGATAGTCAGTTTTGTCAGGCCGGTGGCCAAGGCGGCCGTGAGGAGGATGGGTAAGATTATAAACGGCGCCGGGTACTGGGCGACGATGCGAGCGTATCGCTTGCACAAATTGCCAACAGGCTTTTCCAGTAAAGCCCAATTCCAGTTGATCCTCATTTCGCACGCAAATGGTCAACCTTTGTACTATGCGATTAGGATGGCAGGGCTATGATTCCTTGATATCCGGTACCTGGAAAACATTGAAACTATTAAACTTGGTAAATAACCAAATCTCTTTCATACCGCGTCTACGATGCGCTATCCCGACCTATATAGATACTAATTATCAACAAAAAAAGTTATATTGATGTAATATTGACTGAAAATTGTGGATTCTGAACTAGGATGCGACATTTTTATAAATTAAAGTAAAAGCAAAGCGAAAAATTCACAGTTTCATAAATGTAGCAAAATATTTAAATAACAGGACACACTTTAACTGGTTTTTTTCAACATTTTTCGTTCCTGGATTCCCGCTACTTTCTCGCTAAAGACACTATTCTCGCCTCTCACTAGGCATTACTTGTTTATATAAAATAAATCAGATTAGCATAAGTAAACAGAAATTCGAATCAGATGCGTCAAGTCGACTCGGAGGCGTCGAACCAAAGTGAAGGCTGATGACATAAGCACTACTAAAATGCATGAAAGAGATTGAGATGAACCCGTGGGCGTTCAGGACTAGTATGCGGGCGAGACGGACATTGAATGGTACGAGTGCAAAAGAGGAGAAGACGCTACGGCGCATGGATGGATGCCGGTTGGAAGAGTGGAAATGTGTTTTCATGAGAGCGAAGAATGAATAGGTGGGGGAAAACGAGAGTGAACCAATCACACATCATTCATGAACAATTCATAACAAAAAGGAAGGAAAAAACCGGCTGGAACAGACGAAACACATACGGACTAGGAGACAAGATATAAGAAAGAGGGAAGAATGTGCAGTTTGCACGTTCGACTTTTTCTGAGGTTACTTTGTATTTCTATCAGCAAAAAATCAACAGGCACGTTTGGTCGTGAGGACTCGCGACGCCGGTGCGGTTTCCCAATCGCTGGCAACAGTAATTCCTTTTTAAACGCCCAGGAGAGCAATACATGCGATAGGCTCCTCAATGTGGGAAAAGAATATCTACAGTGTACTTAAATACCACTGATGTCCTATTGAGTAGGATAATACTAGGATAAACTGCTCGGCTTGTCATGAAGCAACTTTTTGCTCTAGAGTGAATAAAAGTTTATGAATTTGGAAAAGAATTGAGATGCCCATACGTCATATTAATGTTCAGTTGGGAATATTATTTGAAGAGAAGTTGCTGTTTCATATGGAAAGCTTGCACTCACTGAATTCTCCGTCAAAAGAGTGAATTGAAATTCTTAATAAGAATATACCTTCTGAGATATTCTCTTGCATGTTTTATCTATGAGTTTAAAAAATGTGGAACGGATCAAAATTGTTTTCATTGCTTCAAATTTTAAGGCAGCGCTATGTTGTTTATCTAATACCGTTCCCGTTTGCAATTTATGATGCATTCTGCAGTATGGTCTGATTGAACCCAGAAAATCTCAAGAATCGTGACGTCTACGAATGTTTTACATTTTGGTTCCCATATTGCATAAAGTGGTGGAAGAATGTCGCGATTCGCGGCGATGGATAGCGCCCTAAGAAATAACACAATGCTGCCAACATCCTTTGAGAGCAAGGTGTACAGAAGAGACTGAATTTCCTGTCTTTTCTCGCGCTGCCTGGGTCGAAGTCTGACCGAATCAATTACTATTCACTCGTTGCGCTTGGCGGCATAATGGAGCCGGAATTGATGATCGAGCTTTTAGAGTACAGTTGCGGCTGGTTCTCGTGCACCCTGCTTACTTCTTACACACGGGGACAATTTTTCGCCCTAATTATTTTTAAAATGTTAAAAGGAGAAATACGTCGAAACTCTTTCTCTTAGTGGTTAAGCTTAGGCAAAAGTGTTACGGTATAAATTCGTAGCAGTTAAGAAAAATCAGCGCAATAGAAAGTGACAATGGGTCGGTTCGATAATCGTAAAATTTAAGCAGTTCATAGCGATACTCAGCGATATGCTTCATAATGGGCCTAAGTAATGCATAACTTAAGAATGACTTAGGAAACGATTATGGAACCGGTCCAATGCGTCCATTTGCCATCTCTTATTCATAGGGTACAACAATAATTACCTGAGTAACCAAGTGGAACAGAAAATACAATTAGCTGCAGTGCAGAAATAGCTAAAACAGAAATTCAAGATGAAAAACAACGGTGGCAGCTCATGAGAAACCATAGAATGATTAATTAAGAGAATATTGCCTCTTATGCTAACCGGCGGGTATATGGCTATTACCTGGCACAAAATAAATGTGCTTTCAAAAATCACTCTCGTTTTAATCTAAGTCTTGTAGTCTCTCTCTCAGACACTCAATACCCATTGTTTTTCTTAAAGAAAAGCTCTCACTTCTTCTCAAAGTACTCAGACATTAACCAACGCATTCAGCGACGTCGGATTCTTATCGAATTACATACAGCCTTACTTTCCACTTTCTTTAACATTCTACCACAAGGAAGGCGCTAGAGTAACAGAATGCAAACTACAACGAAAAAGTTGAAGGCGCTAGACGATTAAAAGGAGAGTGCACATGCGACGTCATCCACTTCTGCTCTTCAATTAGCGCGTGACAACGAGCGCAGCGCAGCCTACATCTGAGAAGGAGCAAAGAGTGGATGAGACCGGCAGGAAAGGAACTTCTCGCCTCGTCCTTTCCTTTTTCTTGAACACTAAGGTGCGTGGGCGAGTCGACCCTCACCCCGAGTGTCTCGTCCTCTTCAATGATTTTCGTCACAATAAGTCCGACAAGAAATTCGCCAAACCGCCCGGGCACAGTGTCAGCGCTAGAACGGTCGCCAACTCTCGCCGCGATCGTCCGGTCATTGTACGCCCAGCAGTCTGTCTCTTTTATGCGCTCAAAGCGACAAATGCGAATTAGCACTCTGGACAGATTTATTCTTATTCGATCATCTTCACAAAATGACATGCAACTAAACGTTTATGTTAGAGCAAAATAAAAGGAAAATTTTGCGACAGAAAAGATGTACCGTTTCTACTGTAATATGGAAGCTTTTCAATTGAAAGAAGTCATATTTCAAGACAAATTAGCATAAAAACGTGCTCTTAAATTGGGAGTTTACTATTTAATGTTGGAGGTATCCTTATTAAAGTAGAAATATCATATTATTCACACATTTAAAGTAATGGAATTAAATTTACATAATATACTTAGCTCACTTAATCTTAAAATTCTATCTATTGCGGATTTACTAGCAAACTGACTTACATCAAAAGAACAAGCTAATGTCAAATGAGCACAGCGTCATGACTCGACTAACTAGATAAAAACATTTCCTGAAACGTGGATGTATTGGGAAAAGCGGGATACTACGCTCTCAATGGCTTCAGCGTGTTGGTTAAAAACTATGGTGATACAGGCACACAATTTCGCGTTGCAGCAATCAATCATTTCAAGATTTTTCCTGCGTAAGAGAAATTTCAGCTGTGCCAAAGAGTTTTAAAACATTCTTTCAGAATGATTGAGAGCGTAACAATTTTCAAATTTTAACAAGACCAATCGGTATCTTTCATGATAATCATATTGAGAATATATCATATAAAACTGACATCTGAGGCTTCTTATTGACCTAAAACAACTTCTAATATGTTTCTTTGGTTGATATATCGCATCACTGAATCCCACTCTTTAATAATAGACTGTGTTGGCGTTATGCATTTACGGGCTGTCATTCTTTCCTTCCTAATGTCGCGAGCAAGCCTCACATTGCTAAGGCAATAGCAAAAGTAGTAACTGCACGAAAAGAATTTGTCTTAGCACTGTGCCAAATGGCAGAACCCAATTAAAAACTTATGTGTCCGGAGACAAAAGTCTAAAAGTCAAAGTCGAGTTAAAATCATAGGCAAAAGATTGCAATGCCCATTTGCTTCAAGACATTTTGTCCTTTGTTTTTAATGCCGAAGTTATGCGATATCTACTTTAGACTTCAGTTCGTTACTGCGATGCTTTGCATATTTCGAATAAGTACCGAGAAAGATACAATTGATTCTTGTCCGCAGGATGTGGAGTACCGCATCACAGGGTGTAGCCACATGGCGCAAATGTGCCACCTTCGTGTCATTTCGACAAAACCTCGCACAGTTATGCGAGTCAGAAATGCGGTCGTTGTACCTCGATTGAGATTGTCAAGTGTGTGCCAACACGCACGTGCCTACCCTTGTGAGCCGCATTTCCTCGCGAATAATGGTGTCGTAGGGCGCACGAGGTTTTTGTTGATCAAAAATCGGGTACGTTGAACTCAAAAGAACTGCTTGCAATGAGAGAGCCATACAGCACGAAGGAAGACAATTTAGTACTGTATACCTGCGCATTTCGAATCGTGTACATTTAAATTCTTTGACGTAGAGGGTATGAAAGGGAAAATGAGATTTGATGGCACGAACATGTTTCACTCTTCATAGGAAGACTATTGAGTGAACGTAGAACATAATTTTAGTTTCAACAGCTATATATTTCTATTCATTGACGTCAAAATTATTGTTGTTATCCTGCGAGACGCGGCTGGTTTGATTTCGATGATCTGGCGATTCTCTCGCGCAGTTTGACTCAAGTAACAGTGACGCCATCATCTATGGACTCTCACGCGTTCTATGATGTGTCAAAACCGGAATGTTGGTCAGCGACCATTATTGCATGATTGCAAAGTCAGAAAACAAGCTATATTTAGTATACTCGAACCCATTGATATATAACGTGCATGTATGAATAAGACTTTTGCATGAGAATTTCCTCATTACACTACGCAGTCACAACACTCAAATGCTCTTTTCACCTGTGTTGGTGCTGCTCTTTTGATTCGAGACGAGCGCTGAGGGAGCATAGATGTTCAATCGATGACAGTGAATTTTGGCAGTACTGCAAGACGTGCTGAGCTACTTGGCTAGAATAGTCTCACGAGATTTTTGACTATGAGTCGCATCTTTTAGTTTTGCCTTTATTAGAAGTATAGATGCGTCGGTCCAGGATTTTTGAGGTCGGTCCCGGTCCCGGTCCGGTCCGGTGCACCGAGTGCCAAAAGTGCTCGGTGCACCGAGTAATTCGGTACACGGTCCAGTGGACCGACGCATCTATAATTAGAAGCCGAAAAAAATGTTGAGCTAAAAGAACTCAGTCTATTATTTTGCTGAGCACATATTATGCTACCGATAGTGCAAATATCTTAGCATTAGTTTTTTAAACGGTCGCTAAGCCGTCAGGGACTGCTTCCAAGCGCACGTGGTCACGAGCACAATTGGAGTTATAAGGGTCGTAATACACTAAAAGGCAATGTGCTGATCCTCACAAATTATAGCGGCAGTTTTACGGCGAAATTGTGCAAAAATTTCGACAGACGCCAACTTGATCCAAACTGATCCCGCATGCAGGAAGAAATTCTTGGGAACTTGACGTGTCAAAATCTTCGCGTGCGATGCAAGCATTGAAGAAAATCTCGCTTACCCTACATGTTCATTTATGATCTGCTGCAAACTGACTGCATAATTAATAGCAGATTACTTTTAATACACATACAGGATGTTCCAAAAAATGCACTTGACTCTCCTGATTCGAAGAGGTTACGTCGAAAGGGGAAATGCGGACCAGAGATGCTCCATGGGGGAAGCTTAAAGTGAGGAGAGTTTCAGTCCGAAATTCGTTGTGGGACCAGAGCAGATTGATTTTGAAAATATGCTCCAAATAGCCTTAAATTTTTATATTTATTTGAGATCATGCTGTTTATTGTTCGAAAAGGTTTTAGGTAAAGTGCTAATGCTGTTCCGATAGGGTACACCGACCTTATCGTTTTGCAAAAAAAATTACAAATATCCAATAAACAGGGAAAATGGCATGAGTTTCTTAATTTTACGATTCAATGTTACGGTGTGGTATTTGTTAAATCAGGCTTCCTCATACCTATCTTAAGAATTTCCGTAGACACAGTTCACTTATATGCGGTAGCTGAGAATTTGCAGCCGTAGTGCACACTCAGGAACTATCCTAACTATTCCTATGGTCAGCGGATGTGATTTTTGGATCTGTCGTGCCGGAATATCTCAAATGGATAGCGGTATTATTAATACCATGGGCACAATGTGGACCAATTTTGCCAAGTGTGAGTACGATTTTAATGCTTCTACTATTGCTCACAGCACTCGGTTACTTTTCCAGAACCTTCGTTGCATTTCATAGACCGGACACCAGGAAACACGCTATCTTTCAAATGGCTGCCGTTTGCAGCAGAGAACTACTACTTGGTGTTTGTGACAAAGATTGCAATGCAAAATAACTGCTACCCTAAAGGTGATCTTCTCTAAAACCAGCTTATTCCATCTCTCATTCAATTGTGCCAGCAGCAGTACTCTCAAACAAACATTGGTATCAATCAAGGCTGATTTCGAAATTAATGAGTTTTTGTCCTTTTCGTTTTTATATCAAAGTCGCATAAACTAATTGAATCGTTTTCTGTGCAATATATTTTAATCGTGATATTTTATTCACTATATTGAAAGTATACTATTCCATTAGTGCGTGTATGGCCTTCATGGCAAGTTTGTAAGAACTGAGAATGTTTCATAAAACACACGGCTACGGAATTTTTAGTTTATAAAGCAAGTACACGATTTCGAGTGAGGGATATCTATCTGATAAGGCAAATATTTAGCATGATCTCCATGATGAAGTTATAAATGCGTAAAAGAGCGTGCTTAAATCAATATAATCATAGAGAAAGAGCTATTTCGTTACATTATTTCAGTTATAAATAACAATCAATTGCGCAACTCTCACTTAAATCACAAAAAATTGTTTTTCCCGCGAAAAAATTAATGGCTCTAACCCAACAAAATGGTGATCATATCGCGCTGTTGAACTGTTTATAATTTCAGGTTAACAAGGACAGCATTGCCTGAGGAGTTTACATTGTCATATGACGTATCGGAACCAGGTTTCTCGCACTTAACAATCGTCGCGCGATCAGCGCAGTCGCCGAAGACAGGTTATTTTTAATAAACTTGAACATCCAATCTGCAGCGTACGTGTCTGACGCAGACTTTAACATGCAATTGTTCGCCGTTGGCACATTACACTCTGACATAAACACTCTACAGCTGTTACCACTTGTGTTATTCTACTCACTTGATGAACTGGAGTGCTCAGAGAGTACAGTTATTTGACCTGTATACCAGAAAAGAAGTAAAATTCAAAATTTGCTGTGCTGCCTGACTCTAATTTTTCACATTGTCCTGCCTCTGATTTCCTAAATAATTTTGCTGTGGTATTTGTAAAATAGATTGTAAAAGTCGCAAATTTTTATCAGTTGATATTGTTCTTTATCAAATATATTCTCAATTAACAGCTACGATTGGGAACCCTTTCTATTTGTGATGGGAAAGGAAAAGCTAAAATGGAAATTGGCAGTATTAGAGCAGCTAATAAGTAATCTTTGTGGTCGCTATGTTCGAATCGTCGCCGGTAATCCAGCGCCTTTCATAGTCGTCCCTTTAATTCTCACGATGGCTTTATCCACTGGTCTCATATTCAAATTTAAAATTTATCGCAACATTGACTACTTATTTTCACCAGTCGAAGCTCAGTGGAAGTACGAAGAGCAGGTGTTTAGTGACCTCTGGGAAAGCAGAGATGACCAGTTTTATCCAGGTACATTTCTTATTTTATAACGATAATGCGCTGCAGAGCGGTGTGCTCCAGGCGAATTGAATTTTATTCCCGAGTCACATGTCTCTAGAGACTCGCATTCTGCTTAGCAGTTCCTCATACGTAGCTTTCACTTGTTGTCGTTGAACTTTTCTAATGAGCATGCTCAAGATACATGAGCAATCATCGGTACAGCAAGAAGGTCATAGTTTGATGAATGGGTCAAAATGTTTTAGAGGAACAACTGACTTGACAACGTCGTATCCGCTGTACTGAAAGTGACGACATTGAATTGTTTAGGGCAAATGTCCTGAGGGAAGCCGCCCGGTCTCGGTGATTAAATAGGTTGATAGTAGCTGGAAGAAATTTAATAAAAAACTGCCTTCTGTTAAGAACTAATTTCATTAACGCCCTGCGAGATATGATGAATAGCAAAACGTTTCCACTTTCCTCAACATTTCTGATTGTAACAATTAAACTGTCCCGTTTGATTTTCGCAACCATTACTAACAACTCGACAGCGATTGCAACATTATTGTATATGTTAATTGAAATATTATGCTTTTTGCGTAGTAAGTGCTTTGTAATTATTACTTATTACCAATCATATTTAAAATTCTTTATTGGAATATTGATCTTTTGCTCTAGTAGAGCTGCTTTGACGTTCCGTAATTAATCGACAACAGTCGTTTTTCAGGCAAGAAAGTACTGAGGAGACAAGGACTCAACTTAATTGCTGCGTCAGTAGATGGTGGTTCAGTGCTTCGATTGGAGCAAGCCGAGCAATTTATAAGATTGCTTGACTGGATAGCGAATAGTACTTTCATCTATAATAATACTACACACCGATACCAAGATATTTGTCTAATTTTTCGCAATCAATGTTTCGCAAATATCCACGCATTTTTTCTCGCAAAAACTTTTATTAATGGCGATCAGGTTAGTTGTTACTTCCGTGCACTTGATTCAATCATACATAGTGTAATTTTTTGCTAATTATAGTATGTTACTTAAAATATAAGGTTATCCTATATTTTCATGCTCAGGCAGTTGATCTCAGCTCACCGTTTGACCTAATTTGTTGGAACATGCTCAAGCTTAATGCTCCTCTTGGAGTTTGCTCGGGATCAATATGTAGAATTTTCGTTTTGTCAGTCTGAGTTAACAAGAGACGTCTTCATCCTTTGTCTGCACCTAATTTTGAGCTCTATTTCAAGCAAAAACACTAATAATTGTAGGTTCGGCTCAACGTGACATATCCCCATTTTCAAAGCGGATTACAGAGCGACTTCATTGATCTCTCAATGACATTAGGTGGTGTAAAGACTGATCCAGCCAATGGCATTATCATCAGTGCATCAGCATGGTTGATCTCTTATCAGCAAAAACAGCAGACGCATTTATTGCAAGAAATGGGCAAAACTTGGGAGACTACGATGGGACAACGAATATGGAGAAGAGAAACGCCCACTGATCTGTTAAATGTATATTTTTTTCATTCGAACACATTGGAAGAAGAATTAGACGAAGGAAATAGGAGAACTATGCCAAAGTAGGAGAGTTCTCAATTTCATTGCAAATAAATTATACTTTACTGTTCTGTTCTTTTCACCAATATACTTTTAGCGATTTAATTATTTGAAAGTTTTACTTTTGAGACATATTTTGGGGGCGAAAATTATACAGTTAACATACTGCAAATTAGCAGATGCTTTACGTAGCTTTTAACAATGCATTTATAGGTTTGTACTCACTTTTATTGTTCTAATCATCTTCTCCGTCTTGGGCACTCTAACATTGACAAGGAAAGGTCGTTTTGTGGCGATTGACTGGGTGATATCAAAACCGTATTTGGCCTGGGCCGGCCTGTTGTCCACATTGTTGGCGATCATCTCCGCTATCGGATTTGGTCTCCTCACCGATATTGTCTTCATCGACATGGCCACTGTTATGCCCTTTCTTATCATCTGTAAGTAATTATTATGTACATTTCATTGACAGACCGAATGCAATGAGGTTCATTTCTCGCTCGCCCAGCAATGACGTCATAAAAAGGCAGCCGCTGCCAAAGTCGCTTCCATGGTAAAATTATGAGAAGGGTTAACCGCAAGCTGATGGCCAGTCCTACTTTACTGAACTTCTTTAAGTTAGCCTTTTGCAGCACTCGTGTGAACTGCAAATCTCCAGAGCGCATGTCATTTACAGATATCGAATCAGCTTTCTTGAATTTTACTTGGCATTCCATACTTTGTTTTAGCCATCGGCATCGACGATATGTTTTTGATTGTGGCCGCTTGGAGAGCGACGGATCGCATTGCTTCAGTGCCAGATCGCATGGAAAGAGCGATGACGCACGCCGGCGTCTCAGTATCAATGACTTCTGCAACCGACGCTCTATCCTTCTTTATCGGTTCAATGGCGCCTCTTCCTGCTGTGAGTGAAACATACTTTTGAATAACTTCCATATCCAATTGTGACAAAAACTGATCGATAGCGGTGCTAAATCTATTCCCCCGGGCGATTCTCCCTACTTCAAATGTCAGTTGTGCACTATTTTAGAGCGCTATTTTGAGCCTCACACGCAGCCGCTTTGCGCATGCTAGATACCGTTCACTTTGGTCATCAGGTATTTCATGATCATCAGTAACTATCTAAGTTATCCGGGCTAAGCGGGTGTTTTGAAATAGAATACAAAAGTCCGTTTCGGGACGGTTTTGCATAAATCATTGAGAATTTTCTGTGCATTTTTTCGATGTTTTTATCAAAGAAAAGAGCACATTTAGACTAATTTAAATTATATCTCACAACAGAAGTATTCATGCTTTGTGCATTGGTTGCAGCATTAATTTCAGGTAACTCAGTTTTGTCTTTACGCGGCAGTAGCCATCTGCTTCAATTATCTTTACACCATGACAATATTCTTGGCGATCGTTGCACTGCAGGGAAGATGGGAAGAAGGGAATCGACATTGTATTACTGGTCAAGTTACAGCGTCAGACGAAAATATTTGTAAGTTAAAATAGAGAGTGAATATCAGAAATGCAATAGAGGGAGATTTATTCAAAAAGAACATCGCGGGCTGATGTGGGCGCGAAGCAAATAGACTCGAATTAAGAAAGTATATATTTTGTTTGAGAGGTAGTAGTATATTCATGTCAAGAGGCAACCTGTTTTGAATAATACGAACGATTAATTTTGATCCGACAACCGACAACAATAAATCTGTTGAACTATTGAACCGTTACTACGGCGTAACCCCAACCCTGCGCAGAATTTAATTTATAATCGAATTTTTCAGTACAATTTAAGAATTCGTTTACAAAAGCCTTAAGAAAGTATATTTTTAGCCGAAGCGACACATTATGTTCGACTTTTTATGATTGGAAGCCGTCCAAAAAAGTCTAACCCCATGGTCCTAAATGTTGATTCGAGAAGGCGTGTATTGGCTGTCAGCGCAACTGACTCAAGACAGTGGTATCAAAAATTCTTTGAAGATTACTATGCGCCAATTTTGACCAAAACGACTACCAAATTACTTGTATTTGCACTTTTTGTGATCTACTTGGTCGTTTCCATTCTTGGAATTACTCAATTGAATGTCGGCTTTAATGTGAGTCCCAGATTCGATTGTTCGCATGTATCACTTCACCACCAATAGTAACTGTTCTTCAGAGAGGTAGAAGCTTGCCGAATGTAATCGTATATAGGGCTGGCTGATAAGAGCTTTGCACCTCTTCAAACGAAATTCGGTTACTGCTGCTTTCTTAAACATTGCAACTCTTATTTTTTCTTGCCAACTGTTATGAGCCGATAGAACAAGCAGCATGATCCAAAAAATTGTTGATTATCGTACACAATATTTTGATCGTCTTAAAATTAATCCATAGGTTAGGATAAAAATTTTATGAATCGACTTTTGTAAACAAATGTGAGAGTGTAAAGTATAATTATCTAATTATCCGTGAATGATTCCTTTCTGAGTTTTCCTGACCGGGATCCTCCTCGGGATTCTCCTCGGGATTTACCAAGAAATGGTTTGTGCTGCCAGAGATGATTTGCACTCTTTCCGAAAGCAAGCAGTAATATCAGTCACCCCTATTATTATTTTTCCTTTATTTCTCCACTCTGTCACATTTCAGTGGAAAGATATTGTGCTGAAAGATTCTCCAGCCAGAGGCTTCTTAGACTATAGCACAGCGTACTTTGCTACGGATTTAAAAGTGGACATAGCGGTCAACAACCCGCCTGACATGGGTAATCCTCAGCAGAGAAAGGCGTTTATGAAAGCGCTTGAAGCATTGGAGAATTCGCCGTGCTCGGCGGGACGATTTAGTACTGATTTCTGGTATTTCGCCTACGGAAGGCATATTGAACGGCTCGGATTCGGAGGTGCATGGAACGCGATGCAGTTTGACGATGCGGTAACGGTACCTTTTGCTGAGTTTATTCTACGTTGAGAAAGAGAAATCCCAAACTGTTAATTTTTCAAATCTTCTCTTGTCAAGCCGACTACTTCTGCGCGGGATGCTATTATTTCAATTCTATTCTGTGGTCAGATGTCATTATCTTTATGAACGGATGTTGGCTTTTGTTGCCTGCTGACAAGTTTAGAAGCCGACTTTCATTAAATTAGAATGATCATTAAGTACGAAAACTATAAATATAACTCAATTTATAGTTGCTTGTGAAAAATGCGACGTAATCGAAACGAATAGGCAAATTGCGAGAATCATTAGCACATTTGTGATTGATTTGCAAAGGCTATTCTTCCTAAAGGCTATATATATAATTAGGACTACGCAGTTCTCTTAGGCTATCACTACTTCCTCTCTAATTAATAGTGAAGCTGAAAATAGAGATAATATTATATGTGATTTTGCGCAGTCACACCCGGATATGAGAGTCGTAATGTCATACATACTATACAATAACACCCAAGAGAACTTCAGTTTAATAGAAATTTCGGCTTGCGGCACGGAGAGACTTATATGAATATGTCATTTGAGCTTTTAATATGCTAAAGTTTGTCTTCAAGCTCTGAAATGTTGGCTTTCGATGCTCTAAAAAAATATCTCTCTAATGATAAATATAGAAGATCTAAATAGCACTTTTTTCATCAAATAGACAGTACCTATTATTTGAATCAAGGAATAATGGAAGAGAAATGAACTGCTGAAGTCCGAAAATAGGATATAAGAGATCGTTGAGTTCCTGTGCATATCTGAGTTCGACTTCAGACTTTTGTTGGTTCAGTAATAGCATTTAATCTTACTGGAATGTTACGAAAAATGACCCTTATGAACCAAGAAACATATTAAAAGAGAGAGCTGTATGGCCTTACTGCACTGCTAACCAGAGACCAGCTGGCTGAAGCTTACGAAAGGGGGCTGGCAGCACCTGCGCCTATCTGTTATCATATATTAATTGAAAGCCGAACACTTCTAAGTGCATTGGCTCCTGATTAAAGCAAACTTCTTTGCAACAATACGTATTAATTTTTTAAATTTTAGGTATTCAACCAGAACCTACGTCGATTTCTGCAAGCCGATGACAATTACGGTCACGACGTTCTATTTGGTCCAAACAAGACGATGG
>NIUQ01003435.1:0-17493 GCA_002796945.1 Plectus sambesii
TTACGATGTCTTCGGTCACAATGGTTGCTCAAAGCCTTGATTCTACTTGATTCGACCCGTTTCTGTAGTTGTACACTGAAGTGCACTGGATTAGATTATCATAATATTTCAAACGGCTTTGTTATGTCAGAATTCTGAATTGTCCTAACACAGTTTGTAGAGCTCATGCGAGCGTTAAAAGCGTAGTAGTGAAACGCCGCTGTGTTTTGTCTGATGAAACTGCTCCAGCAGTGACTGACATAATAATGCAGGGAGTTGCATTGAAAATGACCCTCGAAAATTTCGAATATCTTGGCTTCCATTAGCACTTAGCAATGTGCAACATTCAATATGATAGGGGTTTTTAGCATTTGTCCGGGCTGTGGCGACTTTGCCCTCTAATTGTAATGAAAATTACCTTTGAGTTTGCCGAATTATAGCACACTGCTGCAGCCAAAAAACGGCATCTCATAAAAATTTAACCATAGCTTAAAACGCTCAGAAAGAATAAGAGCAACCATACAGAGCCTGGATGAATGCTCTTAAATTGTCTATCAACTAATCTAAAACTTATGTGGGACTGTTTGTTCGACAGGAGCCGAGATATTCATGATTTCCAATCAGCGGTTTTAAAATGAACACCCTCAACTTGAATACATTCACAATATCTTGCGTTATTACTCATGTAATTTTTGCGCGGACACCATGTGCTACCCATGTTGACATTTATCTGAATCAACCTTTCCTCATGTTCATTCGTGGATTGGCCCAGTCTTGATCCATGTTTTCTTTTAACAGTGATCTTTGCTGCAGCTGCAAATGGGAGAGATAAACTTTGATAAGATTTGAATTATATATCGTTGCAGTGCTGAGACATAAAGCCAGATGTCTTTCATGTTCGTCATACGGCAACAAATAGTGACCTGCACGCATTTATACTACCACAGTACAGACAAATATTATTCGCCGACATCAATAAAAATGACATCGCTAGCAAGCAGTTACTATTCATTGACGCACACTCGCAAGGAGCTGCTATTGCGCTGGAGAGAGTTCGAAAGACGGCTGGTGTGACAGATAATTTCCATTGGTTTATCAACGTTTCTAATTATCTGAACTGATTAAATACTTGTTCGAGACATGAAATGGCTTTATTCTTTAAATAGCAGACCGCGTAATATTTTTGATGCCAGTAAGCTGTTTAAGTGATACTGTAAACTCGTTTTTGGAGTAGTCACATTCATTGCTTATAACGCGCACTTCACTTGTTATTCATTTTGATAAATTGAAAAAACAATGTATGAGAATAGATATTTGTGGCTATATATGATGAGAACTGGATCCGTGCGTTACAGCTATTGCAAAAAATAACAAAGCTACATATTTTTCACCTCCCTTGTCTATACTAAAACTATTTTTACAATCCAAAAAATGGACTACATTTGTCAGAGATTCCATACATCTTTCTGCAAATCGCCTTAACAAAAGAGTTTTGGATTTATCCTTAAGTCTATGCTGATATTTTTAATGACAGTTTCGCAATAGCAGCGGATGGTGGTGGAGAGTCTGCGGCTTATTAAAGTGTGCTTTGAATACAGCTTACATAGTGAAACTCTGAATACAATAGCAGTGAACTCTAACCTCCGTTAGTTACAGAAAGCTTCCCAAGAGCAAAGTTCACATGAAACCAAAGAGCAAAAATTCATTGAAGCCAGCTTGCGAATCACTGAAATAATAATGATTAATAGATTCCCAGGTGATATTTTTATAGGTGCCGTTGCGACCTCGTTTGCGTCATAAGTTATTACCGTTACTTTTAGGCCTGTTACTCAGTCGTCTTCGTACGTCAAGTATAATAGTTCAACAGGAGTTCCTAGTTTTGTCAGACTTTAAAAATTTCAGCCTCGGGTCGATGGATCCGCTGCCGATGCAATGAAAAAAGTGAAACGTATTCAATCAAAAAAGGTGTAAGCATTAGCTTACTGATCTAAACTCGCGCGCGTGAATGTAGCCGACTGCCAAAATGGGAACGGATGCGGCGGCGAGGTTGCATCCAATGATAAAACAATCGCGAAAGAGTTGTGCTCCGCGTGGAGAGGAGTTTGACAGTCTGTCCTGAAATTAGCGCGTGTGCGGTCGTCTTGTTTGCCTTGTTTAGCCTTTATAGTCCGCCCGGAATATAAAAACAATCTGTGAAGGAGTGATCAACCATTAGAATCCAACTGGTGTTAACAGAAGTGAAAGATAGATTATTTACTGACGCTTTTCACGGAATGTCATTGTTTAATGGAATATACTTTTAGGTTCTGCGCAAAAATAGCGAACATAGAGCAGTAAATACGGCCAACGGAGATAGAACAGTAGAAGTGCAGTTGCTATGGTTGCATGCAATTGAAGATTTCATCTGTTCAAGTTCCTTCGTCTAAGTTAAGGAAGCGGTGTGCCTCCCCTAGTCACCGCTGGTTAGTCGAACCTAATTCCTTTTCTATATTCTTATCAGGGACGTGCTGCCTCTTTACAACACTCCTAAGTTGTATTCTTGTCAACAAGACCAAACTGAAAGTACCCTGCTCATTTTATTAAATATAGCAAATGAATAATTTATCAATCGAAGCAAAATACGTCGATCCTGATCCGACATCGGCTTTGCTCCTCAGTATTTGGTACTTTACTTTTGGTGTTTTTGGCATTCCACTCAACCTTTTTATCGTCATCGCTACTTTAAGAGTGCAAGAAATTCGGGCAGTTTCTTCCAATATGTTTATTGGAAGTTTAGCACTATCCGACGCGCTCATACTACTTTGTCTTTCTCTTCACTTACCATATGCTCTGGCCTCTAACGAACCGCTGTGCAAAATAATTGGGGTTGGTATCAGTATGTTTGTCGTTCTGGGCAATTGCATTCCACCATTCCTAGCCCTAAATCGGTATGCAGTTGTCTGCAGACAACAAGAAAAGCTGGCCCGGCATATGTTTAAAGCCTTCTCTAGGAAGGGAACTTCTTGGATAATTTTGCTACTTTGGACGTTTGAAGTTATGTACCAGCTACCATTTGTAATATTTGACACGTCGGGTTTGCACAGCGCCGGGATATGTACAACAATAAAAAAGTCAGCAAACAATGACTTTATTCTTGTTTACTACTACTGCGGTACTCTTGCTGTGTTCACTCTCTCCTACGTTCCATTGTTAGTATTCTACAGGAAAGTGTCCTTATGGGTCAAAACTATGTCTGCTCAGCTTTCGGTATCCATTGAAACAAAGCAGACTATCCGGGAAACAGAAAATGTTCTACTTTTGACGAAATGGGTGACACTTATTCCATGTATTTTTACTTCACCAGCACTGCTAATCGCGATACTCTTCGAATTCAATTCTGAAATTGTTTCTGTTCGTGTAGCGCGTTTAATTGTTTCGTCATACCCCTTGATTCCGTTGTTTAATGCTATTCTTACTTTGAAGTTCGCCCGTCCCTATAGACTGATATTCAAAAGCTTTTGTGACAGAGCTACTTTTACTTCGATTTTATTTTCTTGGATGATAGAAGGACGCTGGCGCAGTACAGTTGACGTCGTCTATGATAATCAATCAACGGTGTTTGCTTCTCGACTCCAATCTTAATGGCACAGTAAACATGTGCACTGTATCAATTGTAAATTAATCATTAGTGACTTCATAATTATTGCTTTAAAGAGGCTTTATAGCTTCAATACGAAGAATCGGAAAAATATTTCCTTGGAAGATTTGCAAAGTCTTCAAGTGTCAAATACTTGTTTTGGACATGTGGTAATTTTAATCCATAATTTATTGACTGGAAAGCGCTTTGCCTGAGCCAGAAACAATTATATTTTTCCATTTGAGTTGCGTAATCACAGATCATACTACAGCTTTCAATGTTGCCACCATAAAGGTTTAGTGAAAAATTGAACTATTTTCGTAAATATCAAACAAATCTGGTCAAACTGAAATTCTTCATTGGAAACTCTGTTCTGCACTTTGGTGTACTAGTATAACTGTAATATCGTACTTGTTTCCTTGGCTAACTACAGTTGTATGTACTGTTTCTTTTTGTGCGAATAGAGTGCCCGATTTGTTATCTCGACTTGACTATTCGACAATCGTTTAATAGGATTTCAAATATAAACACGTTTTTTTTCTGTCGATATCATATCATTTGATCACTTATACGAGGATAGAGTGTGTTCCGTTGACTAATCTGAAAAAATAAGCAAAACAATTAGTCTGTTTAAGACTGATCGATTTTGGGGTGTTTTTTAGCAGGAGCGGGTACCTTGTGACGCCAGGAAAGATTCAGAGCCTCAAAAATGCACATAGCTCACTTTATCTACTGCTTACAATAAGGAGGTCGCCTATTCGTGCGAACATGTTCTTGTATTCATAAGCTTTGAGGGAAAATTCAGACGCCTGGCTGGAGGTACGCTTTCCTCGTCACCAAGCTCTCCTCTGCTTTTAATATTTGAAAAATTTCTGAGCGTAAAAGTTGATAGGTGTATGTATCAGATATGACATGAGGTCGAAATACCGTTGGCACCTATTTCAAAATTTTCAATATTTCACGAATTTTGTCATCTTTACTTGGAGCATTCATTAAAGACACTTACTCGCTCTGGCTGTTCCATTCATGCAGTTGCACAGCATATGTTATTCACAAAGGTGTTGCTGGGTGGACATAAGCCACTGATACTTGGACCAGTAAATGTGGTGCCCGCTGGGCAACTTGTTGATGGTTTTGGTGTTGGTTTTGTGGTTCCTACTGAATAAAGAAAAGCAATCAATAAGCAGTGTCACAAACTGGCCGCACGGAAATGACAACCATACTGCGATTAAACCGATTGAAATAAACGCATTCAGCATACTTGTGAGTACGTTTGGCGGCGATCCGCTAAAGACCGTAGTATGCTAACTTATCAAAAAACCTGTATACACCCAAAAACCATGATCTTTTATATCGAAACTGATAACTTGCAAGTACTAACAGGCACGGTCAATTTTTCCGGTTCGCATCTAATCTCTCTGCTTAACTTCAGGGTGACCCTAAAAGAGAAGTCAGATGACGAAACTTTTGAACGGGATGGTGCCCATAGTCCAAATTTTAACCCTATGGTGTTCTGGCATAGGGCTTCCAGTGGGCGTAGATTGGGCCGCCTCCTTTACAGGCTGTCGTTGCGGGACCCGAAAAAGTACTAAAAAAACCGATCTTAAATCAGAGGTGACTTTGGAGGGTCACTGTAAANAAGTTTTGAAAATGGGTAGGAAATGCCTCGTTTCCCACATGATCAAAGTTTCTGTCCAGCGTGGGTTACAGTAAGGACATGCGCCATCATTGATGCCACACTCTCATCCTGGAACTTTTTTTTTTTTTTTTCAACTTCTGACAATGGCCCCATGCCTAAAGTATCTGAAAAACATCAACTTGGTCAGTTTTTGCGATTATCGATGTTTAGAGCAATATCGCCCAATATGTCAACGGGCGGTGCGTGATAGCAGAGCGAGTGACCAAAAATCAATAATCATGAAAATTGGCCGAGCTGGTGCTTTTTGGATACCGTGAGTCTAGGAGCATTCCTGGAAACCAATAAAATTGAAAATAGCGTATGGGAAAAGAAATGCGAGCTCAATAAAGCTCATAATTCCACCAAAAAACCATTAAATTGTGAAGTTTGAAATGTTATAACTTCCGGCAATGATGACCGTTTCATTTCATTTTCTTGAAAACATTAGCACATTTGTGGACTACCTCTGTGCCTATAATCAGCTCACCAGCTCAACTCTTCTAATTAAAGTGACCCTTCAAAGTCACCTCTGTTTAAGATTGTTTTTTTAGTACTTTTTCGGGTCCCGCAACGACAGCTTGTAAAGGAGGCGGCCCAAACGACGCCCACTGGAAACCCTATGCCAGAACACCATAAGGTTAAAATTTTGACCAAAAGTGCTACCCCGTTCAAAAGTTACGTCGTCTGACTTCTTTTTTTCGGACACCCTCTATGTATGATACGCAGTCTTAGGAGTGGATTCAACAGCCAGGATCGGTGGCGCGAATAATACCTTCGCTTTAAGCTTAGGCTAAGACTTTGACTGTACCTTCGGTTGTTGATTGGCAGCACCGATTGGAAGCTGTGTCACAGACATAGCCGACCGAGCACTTGCCTTCAACGCATGGGCCAATCGGGTTCAGGCATGCGGGTGTGGGTGTGGTCGTTGACGGGCAGCACTGATTGGAAGCTGTGTTGCAGGCATAGCCGAGCACGCAATCGCCTCCAACGCATGGGCCAAGCGGGGTCTCACCACCGGGACAAGTTTCTATGAAAAAACGTTTGTTAAAAGTGGAGAAAGCCTGAAGCCGATGAAATAACACAAGATGTACGCATCGTTTGGCTTCGGTGGGTGCGCAGTCAAGGCGTTCAATTACCTCGGAGGGGGAGTGCGCACCCCTTACATCCACCACTGGTCAACACAAAGAAAAAAACATTAAAACGAAAGAGGTTTATGTATTCAGGAATGTATTCAGGTTTCTCGGGCGTTTGCGTTCACTATAATACTGCCATATTCGAGAGAAAACGTAGCGCGAGTAATTCAGCAGTATTACTACAGTACATATTGGTGCATGAGTAAAGCATGCGGGCCCATCGCAGACGTAAAAACCCCGTTTCTTCATCCCACCGAAAGCCCAAAATCAAACTCTTTCGAAATTCTGCAATCCGAAAGCCACAAGTACGATCTTTCCTGCTCCAATCGTGCACAAAACCCTTTTTTGGAACTACAAGGGCGGTGACTACTGTTCAGATATAAGGAAATAGTGCAAAATATACTAATCTTCGTATTTTAATTTGCAACAATTTCAAGAAATACCTACTGAAGGCTTCTATAAGCACCCAGGAAAAGTACCTGTCGTCGGAAGTGTGCAGCAGAAGTTTTTGACGTTAGTAGTGCCAGGCGGGCAGTATCCACTGAGACTGAATCCAATGTATCGGCTTCCCACTCCCGGGCATGGGTTGGATACTAAAAGCAATCATATTAGCTCGAGCAACGCTTGGTTTTTTCGAAAAAACATTTCCACAATTCGTTTTCATACTTCCACGTTAAAACATTTTGAATTTTTAAGATTAAATATCGGATAGTTACAGTTAAAGCTTAGTACTGACTCCTTGTAATTAACCTTTTGCAACCTATTGTTACTATACCAATTGCAAAAAGAAACAATACCTTGCGCTTCGCAGAGCACTACAGCAACTGCGATAACGGCGAGAAACAGCTGCATTTTCGCGATTGTCGCAATGAAATGGATTGCAGAGAAGCTTATAATACGACTGCACAACCGAGTCACTTTTGTTATATGCCGGCTTTTCGTCAGTGATATTTGAGTCAGTATAAAATGATTGTTAGCTTTTGAAAAATTTTGCGGGGTTTTGTTGACTCAGTAGACTTCAACCAACAGGATCAAATTCTTCCATTCATTTAGACAAAACATAATACGTCAGTCATGCACGGATGGCAGTGCAACAATAGGAAAGTGGCGTGATCAGCTGTAGCATTCTGCCATCAGGAAAGATTTAAGCAGCTGATTACGCCAAATTTCAATCGTTGTGCTGCCGTCCACACAATGCTGACGTATTAAGCTTCGGCTTAATGAAAAAATACAGAGGATGGGACATAAATTTTTACAGAAAGTTTGCAGCCATTTGTTACTTACGTTAGGTATGTCAATCAAACAGGACACCTTCCTCCGGTCAACGCTTAAGGCCTACTTATTGAAGCTGATTCAGAGCGCTTGTTGTTATGCTTTATCTGTACTCCTATAGGATGGAGGGATAGCAAAACATTTGACGATTGTTCTTTTACAGCTTTTACATGATAGAAAATCACGTTCGAAAGTGTTTGAATTGCTTAAAGATCAAAGTTGTAGTCTGAAAATTATTTGCGATCACATTAGACGTTATGAAAACGTGCTCTCGGTCGCTGACAAGCGGTAAACAGTGTGCCCTCAACTTATGCACATACGTTTTGATTGAAAATGTGAGTTGCAGCGGGTCCGACGTGTCTTTCTGCGGATTTCTTTGCAGTCGAATAGTGGAATCTGAACTATTTTTCATTCGTGGAACGAGCTGCCCTTAAAAATTAGTGTTCGACAAACCTAACAGGTTCCAATGAGAATCGCTGACAGAAAGGGCATTTAGATGTTTTATTCATCAATCGTTTGTTCCACTCTAATTGACAAGTTTTGAACGAAAGCACATAACAAGATAATATGTCTACTGCAACCAGGAAATGAAAAATTTGCTATCAAATGGAACTAAGCCTGAACACACAATAAAGTATCATAGTCATACCCGGAGAAATTCACTGGCACACAATGAATAAAATTTTTTCGCAACTATATTCCACGTCAGGGCACTTTGATTGAGCATTATGGGTGTTACTTGTAAGCAGAAATAGATAATAGTTTCCCGATTGCGCGCAATAGGCGCACTTCTGTGTGAATTTGCCACTTGAATGATTTTTACGATTAAATACAAAATATTCATATTTGGGTGCATCCCGTCAAAATATCACGCGAATGCACAATATATCACACAGTTTTTTTTAGCATATTTCGTCACCCTTGCATTCAAATTGGAGGCAGATATGAAGAAACTGGGAAGAAAAGGGACGAATTTTGATTTTAAGATTGTAAATCCTGAATGCAACAGTGATGAATTATGATAAAAGACCCCTCTGAAAAACACCGTCTGACCTCCTATAAATCTACTCATTCAAAGCGCTATGACTTGATCTCTGCTGTACAAAACAAACGCAATCTACTCAAACATTTTCTTCCCGACTGGATTTCGATCCAAGCTGCTTTTTGGTACAAATTTCTTCTTTTCCTCCATTAACGGCAGAACATTTGTATAATCGTTTGACAGTTCAGAATTGAGTTGGCGCTCCAAACGGGCGTCATTAATGGAAATGTCCATATATGGGACTTGGACAGGTTTGTTCCATCGCTTTTCAGCGTAGTAGCCAATCGTGCCGACGACGGCAGCGATGGGCATCACAATGTATGGTGCATATTGGCGAGCTGTCAAGTAAAGTACGCGTCAGAATAGTTGTTTTGCCACAGTAACTTTGTAAATAATATCTCTATTTTGGGACTAAGAAACTTAAATGAATCGGAAGTAATACTCGGTATTCCGAAATCTGACTTAATCCGTGTTCAATACACAATTATAGGATGGATTGCTATCGAATTAGATATGATTTTAAAATTCATTAGGATGGAGTAAAGCATATCTTACAATTACATAGAATGCACTATTAATTTCTTCAAATTTACGTTATAATATTAAGAAATTTTTGAAGCATGCTCCATTCCTTAGCATAAATTTCGAACACTATGGATATCGAAAAGGGGTGATTGATATAATCGGTCATCGGGCTAATTTTCATCGTTTAAAAAAGTATCTGTTTAATCAATGCAGATTCTTTTACAATTAAATAATTAAACTTTCAGATTAACAGTAATCTGTTCCAAAAAATCATTCAGCCGATCAACACAGATGTCTTAATCCGTGAGAGAGAAACTAAATCTGTCGAACTCAAAAGAGGAGTCGCTAATCAAAGTAAAGCACAACACGCAAGTAGAAACGATAAAAGTGACCTACCTATTCCCCAAAGGAGCGGCCACATCTCGCAAACTAATGAAGGTTGAATCAAATGCAGATGGTAGACGTCGAAGTAAATCTGTGCTGATGACTTCACAATCCAACGTGCTAATAAAGGAGCAGATAGTCCGTTGTGGACGACTATGTCTTCCGGCAATCGAAATCTTTCGTTATCTAAACTTCTAGATTATATATAACAAGGTATGACATGCACATTGAATTTTAAGCTGGATAGAATTTTAAATTGAAACTCCAACCATAATTAATTTTTGTTGAACGAAGAACGTATTTAAATTATTCAAAACTGATGATGCAATTTCGTACAGAAATTCAATGCCTTTTCTTCACTTGAAAGAAATATTGTTCTTACATTATTCAGATGAGATCAGTTTCTTAGACGAAGGAAAAGCTTTTCCCAGAATAACTGAAGCAGAATTCAAGAATTTGTGACTGCAAATGATGAAACAATGCGAAACACTCAAATTTCCAGAGAGATTTTATTGCCAATTACCGTACTAAATAATTAAGTGGCGTAATGTATACTATCACGCATCAGGATAACTGGCAAAAGTGTATGCGGGAAATGAGTGGTGTGGCTGGAGGCGACGAGGATTTTGTTTGTCTTCAAGCGAATTAGCCTGATAGCACGAAGTGTCTTCAAAGCGTATTTAAGAAAACTCTATTTTATTAACATTATCTTAATAGTTGCCTAATTTATGGCAGATTTCGTACTTTAGATACTCTATATTGATGTTCCTGAAATACTGCGACATGGCTCGTTGTCCTAATGGCTATGAAATTGTACATCCGTTTGAGAATACGGTATGTTGTGTTGCGCCCACAGGAACAAAATCGGCACAATACTTGCGGTTACCCTAGTTAATAATTTGCCCCTAACCTGGTTTTTAGCTTTCGTTGAGAGTTGCATGTGAAGCGGTCTTGGATTGAGCTAATCTGGCCTAAGAGCGTAGATGTTTACTGCAAGCGAAAGTGTTAAATATTAGATATCAGCCGTTAAAATCGATTGTACTGACGGCGTTCCTGATAACCAACAAAACTGTTACGTTGCAGATTTCTGATAGAGATTAGTGTACGTTTCGATTCGACGCATTGTTTAGCTACTCTTTCGATTAGTCATCGTGTGTCTTACTTCTGCGCACATCTGTTCGACATTCTGCTTAAACGAAACGAATATAACGACTTAAAGTGTATTTAGCTGCCAGAGACGGCTGACTTTGCAGTTTGCGTTAGGTTATTTTCATTTAGCGTGTCTCGTATTTGGGTGGTGATTCATTGGTTTGGCGCGTGATTCGCTAGTATAATTGCCATCTTAGGAGGGACGGCGTAAAGTATCGATAAAAAGGACAAATTGTTGATTGGGAGAAAGGTTGGTGAAAAGGAGAACGACATCATGGAGGATATCGACGTTTCGGGCGCCTCGTCGGGCAAAATGCAAAACGGAAACGGCGAACATCCCAGCCCCAGTGCTACCAGCGAGGCCGATCCCGATGAGCATCGCACGGTTTGTTAATTTATTTAATTTATAACATGCGCGCCTTCGACGTATATTTCTGTTTGGAAACATTAGCCAGAAACTTTGTGAACAATTCATTGACAGTCGAAGCTCCCTAATGTGGTTTAAGTGGACCATCAATGAAATTAGAATTACAGTTGCCACTTTCTGCTGATTGCTTCGGCTTACGCATGCAGAACAGCGTTTTGAAATCATCCTGTATTTTAATACGAAACTTTCTCATTCAATTTCATGCACTTCTTGTACGAATACAATGCAGTGGAGACAAAATTGGATGCAAACGGGGGGAAATCGAATGAACAGTAGAACAAATTGAGTTCAAAAGTGACGAATAATAATGAGGGATTGCATACGTTGGTTGCAGAGCCAAATATCTTGTTCCATTTAAGATTGTATGCTAGTTAAGAGTTGATTATTGTTTTTGAAATCAAGCCTAAATAACTCTCTTCACATTTCTATTGCTACTCTAGTCTTCCGCAGGTATTAAACGTAGGATTTGGTATAGTTGGAGCTCAACCGGATGCGCTTATTCAGCGACCAACTTTCAAATAGTTTACTAATACGGGAGAGGGCGGTTGGACGCAACCGCTCGGCAAGGAGACTAAAATAAAGTCAACGGTATCAAATGATTCTTAGAGATCATTGAGATCACACGGTGTAACAATAGGGCGGTTATATATCGCGTACTTTAGCTCAAGTCGTACTTAACGCAATTATAAGGGATAGGCCTTAAGTACGACTTTAGCTAAAGAACGCGATATGAGTACTATTCAATTACTTTGCAGCATCGTACGGAAGAGATCTCTAACGTGGATCTGTCGGGAGACAACTCGTTGGTGGTGGACATTTCGGACGCGTTGTCGGAGCGCGACAAGGTCAAATACACCGTCCACACCAAAACCTCGCTGAAGCACTTCAGCAAGCCCGAGATGTCGGTTGTGCGCGAACACGACGAGTTCAAGTGGCTCCATGCCTGTCTGGAAGAGAATGAGAACTACGCTGGGTTTATTGTGAGTTTGCTGTTTTTGTTTAACTTTTGCGCTTTTATTAATAAGAGAGCATTTTATTAATAAGAGATCATTTTATTGGTTGACAGTTATTAACGCGCGCTGCTGCACGCATCGGGTTGGGTTCTGAATCGCGCACTTTCGCTAAAGGCATACTTAACGCAATGTACGTCGTTAGCGCAAGTACGCATTTAGAAAATAATCCATAACAATATTTTGTACAGCCCTGTCACACTCATGCCCATTCTTCCGAAAGCTGCAATTAACGAATGTTGGATAAGAAATTTCAGTAAAATAAGTAGACGGGCGAACGGCCAAAATAACATTGGGCTGGAATAACTCGAAGAAATTGTAATGAAAAGTGAGGCAGTTTCGACTACTTTCAGATACCACCACCACCTCCTCGACCGGACTTTGACGCGTCGCGGGAGAAGCTGCAGAAGTTGGGTGAGGGCGAGGCGACGATGACGAAGGAGGAATTTCAGAAGATGAAGCAGGAACTCGAGCAGTAAGTCGCTTTTTTGCCCCACTTAATGCCATTCTACTTATTGGACCGGTTTCACATCGCGTACTTTAGCGAAAGTCGTACTTAAGCGCTCTGATTTATCATTGCGCTAAGTTCGACTTTAGTTAAAGTACGCGATATGAAACGGGCCCATCGTCTAAGGTTTTACATCAGTAATAAAGTGCTGAAGGATGCTCTAGATGATTGAGATTTATACTTTCATAAATTTTATTAGGTTTTAATTTCAGGACACTTTTAAAATTAGACTAGACAGTTAGTTGAGCTAGTTGCACAGAAAAGTGTTCAGATTGATTTAGAAGATATCCTTGTTACTTTAGAAATGGTTTAGACTGCGTATGTTGTGGAAGCCAGTTTTGCGAAAAAGAGCTTTACAGAAAGGATTAATTGTCATTGGGCCGGTTTCACATCGCGTACTTTAACTAAAGTCGGACTTTACGCAATGATGAAGGATAAGCCTTAAGTCCGACTTTAGCTAAAGTACGCGATGTGAAACCGGTTCATTGTTCTCGCTTAAATGTTGACCTTTTTGTTGCAAGTCGAAAATTTCGTTTCAATATTAACTGATGAAACTTTCTAATCGTGTAGCTGATAATGGCGTATGCTTTGGAGCGATCCGTGCCTTGGAGCGACCCTATGTTAAACCCGGCTGCGTCGCACTACAGGTCGCTTCAAGAGCTTGTACCTTGGAGTGACCTACGTCATAGAACTGTAGTGCGACGCAGACGGTCGCTCTAAGGCACGGGTCGCTCCAAGGCATACGAAAATAACAGAATTGATTGCGTGACATTCAGGGAGTATCTTGCGACGTTCAAGAAGACAGTGGCGATGCACGAAGTATTCTTGTGCCGATTGGCCGCCCATCCCATCTTCAGACAAGATCCCAACTTTACCATCTTCCTGGAATACGAACAAGATGTAAGTGACCAATTTTCTGCTCGCTAGCCTGCGGTTTATTTCATTATATCTTTCGTGCTTTGTTCCATAAAAGGCATGGATATCCGTGAATAGATATCAAAACGGTGCTCGCAATCGACAGAATAATTCGCGTAACGCGGGTTGAATCATCACAACTTTTAGAAAGTGCTAGTTTCCTCAGATTATAGTATTTTAAGGGGAAGTTCAGTCGGTCATTTTCTGTAAGCACGTACCATCATTAATGTCTATTTGCGTATAATAAGGTGGTAAAAATTATTTCCTCATTTATTTTTACATGTTAGGAATCGGTAATAATTTACACCACGTTGTCTTGCGCGACTACAGGGTGGCGCAAAAGTCCCGGCGGTTTTATAAACACAATTGAAAAGAAAAAACCGCCGGTACTTTTGCGCCACCCTGTAAATATTAATTACGCTACATGTTCATCGTGAACGGCCGATCGGACTTCCCCAAGTTTTCCTGTTGCTTTACTAGGTTCCATTTAAAATAGCACTGTTTTATGAAATTTTGGAGAGCTCTGCTAATTATTAGAATAGAAATTTACCACTTATTGGGCCGATTTCACATCGCGTACTTTAGCTAAAGTCGTACTTAAGGCATATCCTTTATCATTGCGTAAAGTCCGACTTTAGTTAAACTACGCGATGTGAAACCGGCCCATTGAATACTGCGAGTACTTAATATGCGCCACCAATATTCAGCTGTCAGTGCGGGGCAAGAACAAGAAGGAAAAAGTGGGTTCAATCTGGAAGCGGTTTACCCAATCCGCTGACGAGGTGTTGCTCTCTGGCCAGAAGGATGTTGATGAGTTCTTCGATCACGAACGCAACTATCTCGTCGAGTACCACGGCCATATCAAAGACGCCACCTCCAAGGCCGACCGCATCGCTCGACTGCGCAAAAGTGAGTCGCTATTTGGAATGGCTTCTTCGTTATTTACTCATTCTCACCTTTGATGACGCTCTAAACTGAAATAGTATTTAAGCGGGTTGAGGGTTAGGCTGGATAACGACTTTTGCTGATTTGACGTCGCTTTTGTGATAACGCGGCTTAATTATTATTATTACAGTAATTACAGTTTGCGCGTGTTCTTTAGCTCTGATGGATAAAGGTTAGATTTAGTGGCGTGACGCTTTGCGAAAATCTGTTACCGTTATTACTCCGTCTGGAGGTACGAGGGACAGTCAAATTAAAGTATGCCATGTGGAGGGGCTCACTCTTAGTGTACTGGCCCTAGTATTTGTTCACATTATGCGTGCGACAGCGTTCTCTGCACTTCATTGTTAGTGACTTAAAGTTGTTGATTATAAAAATGTTAAAAGACTGACCGCATCATGTTGCAGACACTGCTGACACGTACACGAAGATCGCCGGCAACCTAGAGAAGTTGGCGACTCACGAGCGGAGCAAGGAATATCAGAAGTACTTGCTGAAGGTGTCGGACGCCTTTGAGAAGCTGCGCAAGTTGGAGGCCCGCGTCGCCACTGACGAGGAGCTTAAGCAGAGTGATTCCCTCTCTTACTTTGCTCGCGACACTCAGGCTGCCAAGGTATGCTTGTTCTGTGCCTTTCTATGACTTGTGCCTTTCTGGAACCCTATATTAAACCCGGCTGCGTTGCACTATAGGCCTATCTAAGGGCTTGTATCTTGGAGTGAGCCACGTGATAGAATTGTAGTGCGACGCAGCTGGGTCCTAGAAAGGCATACCACTTGCTCGCTTCGTTGATTTAGTATAGGGTATTTTAGCATAATTTGAAACTTTTGTATTTAAATTTTTCTATTTTACATTCAGCTTCGGCTAACTTGCATTCAAACTCGTCGTATTTGCGTTTGAATTAAACGTAGAGATTACGAAATAGTGCACGAGTGATGAAAGCAGTAATCAACACAAAATAAGTCAGAATAATGTCACAAAGTTTGCAAAAGTGATTGCAGGGCTGACGAATTATAGTGAAAGATCCTTACGAAAATCACATGTGCACAACTTATTAGCTCGTGAACGCTCAATGTTCAAATATGAATGCATTTCTGAAATTTACATATCAAATACATTATAGCTAAGGTAGTTATCACTTCAGGATCTTCTCTACCGTCGTATGCGCTGTCTGGCGAACTACGAAGCGGCGAATAAGAACTTGGAACGCTCGCGCGCTCGCAACAAAGACGTGCCAAAGGTAGGCAAGCGGTACAGTAAAGGCGGGAATGGATACACGGGAGAATGTGCCCTCTTCCTATATGGATATATAACCTTGACCCCCTGTTAATAACTGAATTTGAATTTACATCTTAACATATAGAGCAAGTAGAAGCTCTATTTCTGAGAAAGGGAGAAACCGGGATTTTGAAGAAGGAAAGTTCCTCTTCCACGTTGCAGCCGCAATTAAAAGCGTTTTTATGGATATATCTGCTTGTTTATCGATGTCGACAGAATCTGTGTCGATTACTATTTATAATTAACCAATTTGCGATTAATCGAAAAAAATGAAAAAAGGTAATGAAACATAAGCAATATTTCTCTGTGTATTGGCAAGCTAAAATCGGACGACATGTGTTCTTTACATTATATCCAGCAAGCTTGCATAATAACTATCGTCCCTGATTCAGGCAGAATCGGACCAGCAGGAAGCGTGCAAGAAGTTCGAGGACATCACAGGCGTTGCGAGGGGGGAGTTGCAGGATCTGAAGAAGCGTCGTGTCTTCGCCTTTAAGAAGAATCTGATCGAACTCGCCGAACTCGAGACCAAACACGCCAAGGTATCTATCGTCAAAAATTTTTATTAGGTTGTAAAGAACCAATAGAAATACCGTAGAGAGCCAACATCAACGTATTTTAGCACGGATAACTTGAAGGAAAACCTTAAGGAGACATGTTTTTCCTACTGTTTAAGACATTTTTTAGATTATCTATCTCTGCTCTATGCTAATTACTTTTATGCGAATGGAATGACGGCTTCGTCAGAATAGTGCATATAGTCAAAAAATTTCGATCGATAACAAGAAATCTCGCTAGGCGCCGTAGTTGGCAAAGATTATTATCTCGCTTCTCAGTTCGAAAATATCGTTTATTCCTGAGAATCATAGTCGTTTATTGGTTTTAACGTGCCTAAATTGATAGAAAGAAGCGCCATCTACTTTCGAAGCACTTTTTACTACTTAATTTAAGATTTCTTGTTACTGGTAGGCAAATTTTGACTTGGCATGTCTGATTGACTATCAGAAAACATTTTCGAAAAGACGATTTACCTGACCCAGCCCTGTTTCAGGCTCAACTGGCCTTGCTGAACTCGACGATCGCCGCCCTAAAGGACGGAAACTATTGAGTTTGTACAACATGACATCATCACACTTCCTGAAGGAAGTATTTGCTTTTATGTTCAAAGTTCATTCAACGCGTCTCTCTCTCTTTTGGCTGTCATTCGAAAACTACGCGCACGTATTTGAATGTGTAATTTAGTGCCTTTGTCTACAAGTTTCCGCCGTATTATTACTGTGAATCTTATTATTTTGCACGCTCCGGGAAGATGCATTCTCATACGCTTTGATATGGGTGATATGACGAGTAGTTTATATGGTTTTCTTAAATCACTGAGAATCTGATGCTTTCCAGAATGAATGGGGTACTTTTGCAATGGAGCCGGTTTCATATCGCGCACTTTTGCTAAAGTCATGCCTAATGCAATTCTAGAGAATACCTGCAGAATATGATTAATGCTAAAGTAAGCGATATGAAACCGACCCATTATGTTGGACACATCAAAAAAGGTACAACAATGTGTTCAGTTCGGTTTGAAAAATGCTCTTTCACTTTGGAAAGCGTTGGATGTTGAGTTAAGAGGGTTTGTGACGTCA
>NIUQ01003436.1:0-17441 GCA_002796945.1 Plectus sambesii
CTTTACGTAAGAGTTTGTGGCCATAACAATGCTTTTTGAATGCAAACATTGTTATCAGGCAAGAGTCGCTTTAGGACCTATCTTGTACTGGTCGTCCCTAAGCCCAATAGCTTAGAAAATAAAAAATCGATAATGTCCCACGCGCCAGAAAACGAAAAACGTGCATTGTCGTCAATGTGTTAAAAAAACGTCAAAACGCGTAGGTCTACCAGTGGGCTTAGGCTTTGTACGGCGACGATACATCCCATCCCGCCGGTATTTGTCTCTTACAGTTAAATATAGAGTTAAAGATTTATTTTTAGTTGCAGTTTAGGCTGCACGCATCATTTTTATACACGTAGGTAACGTTTTTTGATTTCAAAGCAACAAACATGTAGCTTTTGATTTAACCGTCTCGGCTTAAGAAAAACGATTGTGACACACGCCTCGGGAAGGTACGGACGACAGAATACATGCTTGATTGCTTACTGAGTCCCGCATTGGTGTTCGACTGGACAAAGTCGAGGAAATTTTTGTTGGCACTGCTGCTGACTGTCAAGCTGGAGGCGCTGCTTAAAGTGATGACGTTCGGTGTATAATAATTTCGCAAATAGGAATCCCGAAGTGCCAAGTTCGCAGCATCGTAGCCGTAAATGTAACTATCCTTTGCCTGCAGATCGCTAACGACGGTCGATGGAGCATTTGTTGCGTTCGTCGCGCTGAAACATAAATTCACGCTTAGCAAACAAGAAACCTTGTGAAACGCTGCTATCCTCAACATCAGCACAAAATTGCACAAAAACTTTGACGAGAAAATCAATAATTTGCATCGCCCGCACGAATACACCTAATATCGTGCGGATGATGCAGATTATTGATTTTATCGCTTTACGCATGAGCATATTCGCGCAGGTTTGGTTATTGTGTGGAGGACAGCATGCGCTAAAGAAATAGATGAGAATATTCGTGCAAGTGCTAAACTAAACCAAGCTCGATCGCGGCAATTTGAACATGTACTAACCTTGATGCAGTAGCGATGATTACGACGAAAGTTGATGTGCCTTGGTTCTGTCGCCATCCTTGCGACGGCATCAGGTAAGTATTATTTACGGCAGCGAGAGCTCTGCAAAGTTACAAACGCAATGCTTTCATAGGTGGCGCGCAAAAAACTCAAGTGCTATCGTACCCGTTCAAGTCGGCGGCGTCCGTTGCGGTCGGACCGCCACCAATGTAAGGAAGGCTGTTGATGCGGTTGACGAGGACGGCATTTGAAGTGGCACCATTCAGCGCAATATTATTACCAATCACGAACGGTGTCTTCGCGAATTGCACGACGGCGAACTGCGAGTAGTTGGTGCCGATTTGGAACTGCGATATCAACTGTGTCAAGTATGATTTGACCTGCAAATGCAAAAAAATAATTCATTAACTTGAACTCTTTGATTCTATGAAAACGATACCGAGTTAAAGTCATCCGAGCTCATTCGCGTCTGATCGATGACGAACACAAAGTCGGCAGCGGCTAGTTGCGTCCACGAAAGTTGGCCTAAAATTGTGCGAAATTCGGTCAACTTTTCCTCCACAAGGTCTGATGGAGGATAGATATATACTTGGACATGGTGAACTTAAAATTTTGTCCTTTTCGCTTCTAAAACTCGGCATTCTTGCTACAAATTTCATCCCAATCGGAGAAAACCTAACGGCACAATTTTTCATACTATAAATACAGAAGGAAAAATTAGGCATCTTTTTCTAGAAATACAGTCAACTGCTTTTATAACGTCGGTTTAGGGACCGGCCAAATACCGACGTTATAAAAGCAGTTGGCACTCATTACGCGCAATAGACTTGGCAGTGCGGCGCGCGAGAGGGCGAGACCAGGGGAAATGGCACTATGACCCACAAAGAAGGCGCACACCGCCGAAGGAGTGAAAATTAGCCTCAATTGGGACAATGTATGCATCGCTCTAACGGGCGGAGAGGAGATGCGGGTCATTTGATCTTCTTTACCGCGTGAAGACTACTAACAGCCAGCGCCAAAAAGGACCGACGTTAAAAACGCAGTTGACTGCATAACTTGCCAACTTAGATAATGAAAGTTCATATCATAAATGATACATACCATTTATATTTTAATAACGACCCTTTTCAAGTCAAAGAAAATTTCCAAATCAAATACAATATTTTCTATAACTATCTGATATGAAAAATGGGCTCTTTGAACTAAAAAATGCCCTGCTGATTATGAAAGTATCCTTATTAGAGCAGAAATGGTATTAATATCCCAAGCCATGATGGGAAGCCAAACCACGAAACTGAAACCGAAGCATGTCTGCTTATACTCTACCCATTTGAGGGGATGGAGGGAGTTGAACGAATCAGGCATTTCTCTTGCGTTGGCCCAATAAATCAATTAAACGAACTGTTTGAAATGAAGCTGTTGAGCATGCGGACGGGGAGATTGTTGGGCATAAGAAGAGTGCTAATGTTGCCCATTCGGCCCACTGCGGCGTCGTTGCCATTTGTCAACTGGAGCAGCAAGTTGGTGGCAGCTGGGTAGCCGTACAAATTCATGCCGAACACGTTCGACATCCCTTGCAGAATGGCCGCAGTTGATGGCTGTACAGGATCGAGGCTAAAACAAATTTTATTGTTATAAAAGGTTTTGCATTTGTTCCACTTCCATGCGCTACCGGCCGGATAAGGCGAATAATCTACGTTACAGTGTCTCTTTGCTGAGTTACACCTAACAAAACATTTCGGCTATAGGAGGATCACACGTAGATACCTTGTAAGTTTTCATACTTGGTGCCTCAAGGAATTGAACGAGTTCAAAGATATAAACTTACAGTCCCGAACCCAGCAAGATGATCGTAACTGCAGGAACGTTAGGTCGTCGTCCGCTTTGTGGTTGCAGCGAGGTTTGCTCGATGAATTGTAGAGCGCTGAAAGATTAATCAGAATGCTTCGTCACTGGCGCCACGATTTTTGTTAATGAACCATTTTCATTTTAATTAGGACCCTTTCAAAATCGAACAAAATATTTCCCAAGTCAAATTACTGTGGAAAATTTCTTCCTTAAAGGAATAATACCCTATTCGATGCAGAGACTGTCCTTTTTAAAGCGACAATGATCTAAAAGTGTCTTAATGGGCGGCATATCGTGTAAAATGCCCAAGGAACTGATGTTAAGCTTAACTCCTTTATACCATCAGTCAGAGAACGCAAATTACACTCTTTAATTGACTAAAATGACTCATTAACTTTCTCTTTCTACTTAACATACAGTAAAACCCGTATAAAACTGAAACCGAAATAATTCTTATATATACGGGGTTCTATCATATTCGGATCTCTTGTGTTCTATTTCTACAGCATGTTTGTAAACAAAAAACAAATAAATAAAACTAAAAACAACCACAGTTGCAACCAATTAAAACTACATTAAGCCGTCCGCTTACCCATCGATATCCGGCGTAATTACAGTTTCCTCGTCGTGTTCAATGAATTGGATGAGTGATTTTAGGGTTGATGGGTCAGAGGTACGGTTGAGTGCAATGTACTGCGTGACGTTGCGTGGTGCCGTTGACAGTCGGCCAACACCAACAACGGCTATCTGTGTGCCGCCGGCGCCGTTGCTGAGGGTGAAATTGTCCACGTAGGAAGCGAGCCATTGTTTCAGCTACAATGCATAAGTGAAGGATACTGTATGATTAAGCTCAAGTCAATCTTGGTATGGGCAATCGATGATAAAGAGTGGAAACTTTACATTCTTCATCGAAACTAGGCTTATGAACGAAAAATGAGAAAAAATTGTAAAGGTCGCGGGATGTTCATGCTGTCTAAATTCAGAATTTGGAAATATATATATATATATATTGACTTGATCGTTTTGTGTGCAAAATTCAAGGAGGTATCACAGTATCCCAAGTTTTCATAACTCGAGTATGTTACGATCTTTTTACTATTTACACTTTCGTTCATTCAGTATCTGTGCCGACGAAAATAAATGTTAAATGCGGTATTTAAACTGAACAAACCTGATCGAACGATCTGTACGTGTAGTAGCTCTGGTCGATGAGGAACACGAGGTCAACAGACTTTGAGATAAGCGGGTAGGGGACGTCATAGGGAAGTGAATCGACATATTTCTGATAGTCTAAAATTTACATAATTAGCATACTAGAACTTTAATGTGTTCGATTTGTCGCATCAAAATAAAAAGTATAATCACGATATACCAGATTTTCTTGATATTAAGCCTAGGGTGAAGTTATTTAGAATAGTCTTTTCGTTGTGTCATAAAGAGCAAAAATAATATCAGATTTGCGGCGATCTTCTCGAAAGTGCGTGATTTTTACAAAGTTAATACAAATATGATATCCATTTTTGCTCTCCCCCACACGAGGAAAAAGCTTTTAAGAACAGTTTCACCCTGGGAACTTTTCCAGAAAATTCGTTCATTACACAGAATGTGTTGTGTATCAAGCAAAATGGAAGGTTTCTAATAAATTTGGATCAATTCCTTACGGTGTTTGCATGCTATTCGATAGTCAGTTTCCAGAGTTTTTAAAGGTGAAAAAGTATCTTTGATTTAATTGGCATCGTGTAAAAACACACGTGCAAAGTAAAGCAAAGGCGCTCTAGTCAAAGATATCTTGCCCCTTATGGATAAACGATTGTGATAAAAAGTGAATATTTTGGCGTGGTACAATGTAGTCCGCCAAGATACCGCTAAGGTGACTATAAAATCCGACTCGGTCAGCGGCAGTGAGGCGGACTGAATTGATTTTTTCTCAGTGCGTCTAGAGTATTACGCGCGTAACTTTCATTTTTAATGCGACGAAGAGAAAGAAAATTCAAAAGGCAGTACTCAGAGAAATGGCGTAGCTGAGCTGCAATTCGGCGGTGGTTCCGGCGAGCGTAGCACCCATCTGGGCGCCGTAAACGGAGGCAGAGTTCGCTGTGCCAACAGCGCACACGAGACTTTGGTAGCTGTTGGGAGTGGAAGCTGGGTTCAAGGACAAACCGAGAACGGTCGCATTTCGAGCAAGAATGAGAGACGCCGCCGTGATCGCCGCGCAATCTGAGCTGCTGAACGTCGGGCTGCAAACATTTTCAACCATTTACTGTGTCTAAATTATTTTTGGCTATCGCGCCTGACACTCGACGAGGTCATTAATTCCGTTACGCTTTGACAGTGGACCATTGGGAAAGTCTCTGACTAGCGCGTCACCCGATGCATGACGTATAGTGGCAGGCAAGCGCGAACACCAAGTTCCATCAGGATCAAAATTTTATTTATCTATGATCAATGTACACGAATGGTCAATTGTTTCCATGAACGAGGGGGAAAGGATAGCTGCAGAAGGCAGCATAGTGAATGCGATTTATCGCGCGTGCAACGGGCGGATTCACGTAGTTGCTGCTATTTTTTGGACGAAGTATATGCTTTCAGAGCAAGCATGACATAACGTGACGCGGAGGGAGGGATGGAAAGACACCGGCGATATGGTGGGGAGGGGAGCGTGGTAGAGAGACTCAAAAAACGTACAACATAGTTCTAGTAGACGCCATCTGATTAAAAATATCGTACCTGGCTGAGGCGCTGGCGAGGATAACTACAGCCGACTGTCCGCGGAAGCCATTCTGCGTCGTGAGAACCGATGAAGCGACGTAATTGATCGCGCTGTAAATCGATTTTCATGCACAAACTATTCAAACAGAAAAGCTGAATAAAATTGTTTAGTTACTGTTATAGCAGCAACTCGCTCTCTACAACTATATTTTCCTATTTAAATATGCGCTGATTACGATCCCACACTTGTACATGAATCTCGCTTGATTTCATCGAGTTTATGAGGCGGGATCGATTTATTTCTCAATTGTCCCCAAATAAATTGTGCCCACCACCCCCTTCACAGAAGGAACCTGTTTCATAAAATTATTGCACTTGCGAAATTACAAGCGCGGTGAGGATTGGTCATTTCTCAGGTTATTTCCAGTTATTTCTGGTTTTCTGATCAATCGTCACGCTTGCAGTTTAGCAGTTATGCAATGCAGCAGTTTTTCGAAATAGATCCCATGACTATGATAGCACAGTAACCTCACCACTGCGACGAAATATACACTAACTAATCTTAATTTCGAACAAAGCTAATTACTGCAGACTGTCATGTTTATTTTTGTTTTTTTTGAAACTGACCCGCGAATGTCCCAGTTGGTTTGTGATGAAGCAGAGAATGTTATTCCATTCAGAGCATTTTGTATTTGGACTCCGTTGGTAGCGCTGTTGAAAGTGATGACGTTGTATCGAGGAGCGTTGTCGTAGAAGACAATAGCGAATTGTGTCAGGGAACTGCCTACGCTGTATTGAGCAACGTAAGTCGTCAGCCATTGTTTAAGCTGAAATAGTGTAACGTTTATAAGTTATCCGCCATTCCTCAGAAAGCGCACTTCAACTGGCTGCTTTTTCTTTTAACACAGCGTTTCTACCTTCAGTCGCAGATAATGGTTGTTTGTGTAATTGAAGTCCAGCGCAAATTGCTCTTATTCCTGCTATTTGTCCCAACATCTGTCTCAGGGTAGGGAATTTAAGGAGAAGTCGGCACTTAGTGGCAATTTTTCGGGAAAACACAGACTCCAAATACTACATTGCAATAATTTCACATTGATTCGGTTAAATGATACTGTGATGCCGCCTAAGAGAGGAACACATACTTTTTGCCAAGATCAAGAGACAATGCTTTTTTAAAAGCTACCTTTTCTACATTAAAGAACTTTTTCAACTCAATACTCGACCAGTAGTTTGCACAATAGCTGTAGTCGATCCGGTTGGGTTCGGCCCAACTGAGCGACCTTAGCAGATTTGGGTAAAAACAAGATTGCCACGCTCTTCATCCAATACTCATCGTATTGAGAATGAGTTGGAAAGTTGCGAGATAAAAGATTGCGAGTGATGGATCAGCAATTGTGAAAGATAACTATTATTAAGTAATCTCCTCTCCCGTCAGCAACACGTATATTAAAAAAGGATATCTTAGATCGCCCACATACACGAAGGTGGTCTGTAGGACTCGACCAGTCAAGATCGATCACTCTTATGGATCATAGGTAGAAGACGATGAAGGTGACAAATATAATAACAAAACTTACGGGATTGAAGAACGATTGGGAGACTGCCTGCGAGCTGTCGATGACGATAACAATATCGGCGAGCGTAGCGACGGTGGGCACAGGGGGATTCGTCAGCCACGAGTAGTACACTAAAAAGAGCTACTTTTCTATTCTGCCCACATACACGGTTTCGCATCCTAATTTTTCATCTCTGCATTCGATTTCAACGCAAGATTAACAAAAATGAATGCGAAACGGAATGAAATAGTAACAACATCGAACGAAAAATTTATGAATTTCGATGCTAAACGGCACAATTCAATGCACTGTGCGCTCAAACGCGAATTGTCCGAAACATAATTCTATAAGCTCGTCATATTTAAATATTCAGTTAGACTATGCATGCTGTAACGTTCTCTTAGACCATAGAAAATGTTGACAGTAATTAAATGTTGCGCTGTATCAAATGGAAGAGTACCGCTCGAGGCGAAGTAGGTCAGTTGGTCAAAGTTTCGCTGGAAGTTCAAATTGCCGGCTCCATAGGCTCGGAGGACGTTGCGATCGTTGAAGTTGGCGGCATACAGGAGGTAGGTAGAAGCGCCCTGACCCGGAATGTCCACGCCGAACACTCCACCCATACTATTCAGTCGTGCTATTTGATTCGAGTTGGGCAAGGAAACGCTGCAATTCACCGACCACGGTATGCATGTAATTGAAGTTTTGAATATAGTTTTTTGAGAAAAACAGCAAGTGATGCGCTGAGCAGAAGGCGCACAGTCAATTGCTAGGATTGTTCACTCATTTGCTAAGAATCAATACCAAAGTTTCAGTGGTTAATTGTGCCCGTTTGTATACAAATTATATGCATCTATCCAGTTTATACCAATGTGCGGCAACGATACGCCCCATCCGGCCAGATTTCATCCCAATTATAAAATCCAGCGTTATTCTATATCTTGATGTGTTATATCTGGCCTTACTTTTTATTTAAAAAAATAACTGATAGTCTAATAGTCGATTAAATAAAAACAATAAAAAAGGCGTTTGGCAATTGGAGGGTATCTCAGTGCCCATATTTCGGTATAAAAGAAAAAAACAATAAAAAATTTTACAGTATAACCAACATAGAGTGAAGGTGCATGATTTTAGTTCTTCTTTTTGACAATTAGCTTTAAACTGAATGGAGATAATATCCTTACGAATTTGGCGTATTTGCAAGAATGATAACTGCAGCAGCTCTTCCGTTCGTATGTCCTTGATTGGGGGTCAGAATAAGGTTGCTCACATAGTCCATGGCACTGAAATAATGCATCAAATGCGATCAAGTTCAACTTCTTTACAGCAAACGGTTAGTCATGTCATTTATGAAAATGATGTCATATTACTAGCATACCATTCTACAATCAGTTGACGATACGATACCATTAATTTCTTATATCATGTTTCTGATTTCATAAAAATCTGGGCAGAATTTTTCACCGTACAACTATAATATGCCAATAGTCATAAAGCAGAAGCTACACTTCTGGTGGCGGCGCGACGGAGCGCGGTGCAGTACACGATTTTAAAAATTTAATAACATCTTGCTAAGGAACTGTTTGGGTAATCGCACCGCGCCGCCAAATGTACCCATAAATCGCACCCAAAATACTGAGTAAAACTGCCCGGCAAGTGCCAACATATTTTCTTACCCAGCAATGTCGATTTGATATATTGTTGACGAATTTCTAGCTTGCAACGCGTAGATCGACCTTTGCAGGCTGTTGAGGTCGGTGGCCCTCGTGAGCGGGAAAGATCCAGCGTCCCAGTTGCTCTGGTCATAGCTGATGACCGAGAACATTGTTTGGCCTGTACCGATTGTGAACTGGCTGGCGAATTTGACCATCATATCTTGCAACTGAAATGGGTAACAATCTTATGCAGTGTGGTGTTAGGAGATGGCTTAGTTTATTATACGTGAGGAAAAGTGATGAACTGTCATTATTAGTAAAATATCGTCATTCACATTATTGCTGCCGTTGTAACGCGCCAGTGTAATCGTTTACCGCGGAGCAGTGATGTGATTAACTTTTCTTCTAAATGCGTCGCCATCTAAGGCAGCCAAAAGAGAAATTTTTGGGAACCATAACCTTTTTAGAATAAAATAGATAAAATAGGGATATGCGCTGACGAGCCTTTTACTCTCCCCCCCCTCCATAGGGCGCCGATTGACAGGCACCTCTAGACCGGATGTACACCCCACGTCTTTAACTGAACTATGGCGCTTTTGGCTTACCAGACTGAAAATGGCAGGTGTTGTGTAAGCTGTTGAGTCAACCACAAAGACAACGTCGAGCTGCACAAGGTTGAGGGGGATTGGTGGGTAGCGCGGTTGTCGGTCGACATAACCGTACTGGTACGCTGAAATTGGCGAACAAAATTATATAAGATATCAAACAACGATTCGAGAATTACGAATAAATAGCAATGAGCAGAAACCAGAATTATGGGGGAACTCCCTATTTTTGAAATCTCTCAAAATTCTCTTAGCTAATCGAATTAAAGCATGGTGTATGGAGCATGCAGAGTGCGGCATTTTGTTTAAATAATCTTCAGTTTGTTTAAACGAAAAAATGGATGCAAAAACAAGTTGAGCGTACCTCTGGTGACATCGTTTGTAATCACTGTATCGGCAATACCGCCCGGAATCAGCATCGAGTAGGGAATTGCTGCAGTGAAGCCGAGGCCGGGGAATGGCTCAATGCAATTCAAATAATCTGCCGTCGAGCGTTGTGCATTCAACGCCAACGTCAACACTTCCGCAACTCCGCGAAGCGTGTTATTACCGCGCAAATCGTTGCAAGAGGTTGTTATGCTGCAAAAATAGAAGACTCGATCTGCAGGTGGCACAATACTTTCGTTATGTTACACAGAGCCATACTCAATGCAATACTTAATAGCCGTCAAAATTGTTATTTGGTTGGGGACCCTCATAGTAAATCGTAGTCGCTGCTTTAAATAAGGCGTCTAACGTACATCGAAACTTCTAGATTTTGCAGCAAGTAAAAGAATAGAATATCAATGAAAATTTTTCAACAAGCTCCTCCCAGCCTTGTGGAATTTACAAAGTGTGTTCAGTATCTAATGAAAACGCTACGGCGTGAAACATCTCATATTGTTTGGCTGTGAAATATTGATGTACTACGCGCAATATTTTGTTAGTAGTTTAATCAAAATCGCGCTTCAAGAGACGATCTAAATGCAATGAAAAAGATGTAATAGATTGAAAAACCATACGTTGGACTGATGCCAACAATGATCACAATTGTCGATTGGTTTCTCCAGCCCTGCGCTCTTGTGAGCAGTCTGGCAGTCGTGTAGTTGATCGCACTGAAATGTAACAGAGTTAGCTTTATAGCAGAATTTGTGTGACTGGATTGAGGCGCCAAGCTTTACATCACATTTTCTCTAGTTTTTCGCTTTCATCCAAGTTTGACACCTAGCATAAAGATACCAAAACAAGACAGAAATTATTACGCAAAAAGCGTTATAAAAAATGTTATATGTAGTTTTATGCGCTAAATGTTGCTACGTTTATGCGCGCATTCGCAGCCAGCGATTGCGTCTTTTAGTCTGCTTTCCTGAATAAAGTGGCGGCGGTTTGAAGTTACAAAAACAAACGAATCGAGGACTTTTTTGAATTACCGAAGCTTTAAAGAAACGTCTACAGTATTGATGCATCTACGGCGCTAATACCGTTCCCGTATCCATGTCTTATTTAAATTCAGTTACTATATAGACATCAATTACGCCTGTCATACAATGCGGTCCTGAACAACCAAGTAAAATTACCCGAGCAAGTCGAAATTGGTGACGGTAGAGTTGGGCCAGGGGATATTGCTGATTCTGGTGGTTAGTCCCGGATTGTCGGTGGCTCCATTGAGTACTATAGAGCCGGCTCTGGGAGAGCTGTCGTAAATCAGGACGGAAATCTGTGCGACCGCTCTGTCAATGAAGAACTTATTGACGAAGCTGAGCAGCCATGTTTTTGTCTGCAAAATGTTCTCGATGTGTGAATATTTCAATTCCTTTCTCGACTATTCCACGATATTCACAATTCACCAACTTACTGTTTTCCCCTTCCATTCACCCAACGTTACCCTCATAATTTATCGACCAAGCAGCAAACGTGCCCACCGATAAAATACTTTATATTTCAACGGCGACTAAATTTCGACTGTCAGTCGTGCGCACGCTATTCTATAGCGTAGTCTATTTCAACAATATGAGAATCGCAAGCTTGGACGTTTCCTATAACTAAAGTCGGGTAAAAAATCGATCAGCCGCCGGCCGGTCGATGCACTTTCAACACCGCTTCAATCGCCATCTCTCATTATGAAATGAAACGCAAACTAACAGTAATGATGATAACTGTACAAAAGAAGAATTGCACAGAAAATCTTAGTGAACGCCTATTTGACAAGGAATTAAACGTACAGTAGTGAAAGCATCTTGAGTCATCGAACTTGTTCCATCGATAAGAATGACTATGTCTGACGCCACTAAATACGTTGGGAGTGGTCGTTGCGGCATGCCTATAACAATTTTTAACGTTAGCAGACAAACTATGGTGAGAAGTTGCTTGTAAATACAATTTTAATTCAATAATTCCTAAAGACCACTATGACACTCTCTTAATTTCTCTTAGCGATGAAATTCACATAAAAAACACAAAAAATTTATTCAGTAATATCTAAATAAGTCAACATATTTCGCTCCTAAGCCAAATAATCGAGCTTTGGTCCTACAACGATCAATCTCAGTCAAGTAATTCGCCTTGGGCTGGATTTGAAATTTTACGCAAAATATTGACATAACCTTGACTCTAAGCTTCTGATTTCGAAATTTAGCGTCTTACTATTGGAAACGGCGTATGAAAGTTTTTGAACGGCGGTATTGCCGGGCGTCAACAGCGTGGAGATGTTGGCGACAACACCGACATTTCGCGCGTTTCGAGCGAGGAATTCCAGCACTTCCGAGGTACGCGCGTAGCCGTAAAGGTTGATGCCAAACACGTCTGTCATGCGCCACAAGTCCGCGACGTACTCGAAGCTGTCGGGCGTCGGTTGGCTGAGCCTGTCATTACAGCAGATACGTTTACACTCATAGAATTAGACATGTACGTAAATCAGTAAACATTTGCACGGACTTGCATCCCAGTTCGTCCCTTTTACATTCGACTTTGTCAATCTTGCACACAATGCTGTCATCTTGGCACTCAATTAGAACGCAAGTTTGACAAAATTATTTGCAAAGTTGACCAATTATAATAGGAAGGACAATGAAAGATCTCCTATACATTATCCAGGTTTATTTGATTAAAAGCTCCGTACTTGAATTTGATTTCACTAATTTTCACATTCTCATGTTTACTTCGAACAGAAATTCAGAGATTTACTTCAATATCTTTAAAATCTGTTATTAGAAATTTCTTTTCCTTTATTTTCAGTCAAAATAACTACTCTTTTCTGAAGGAAAATCAGATTTTGACCGACTTTTTCCTATGCAACATAGCGTTAACTGAAATGCCACCTCAATGCCTTAGCTAAGGGAAGCCAATTTAACCGAGACCGCAAAAAAGCAAAAATTACTTGTCTGAGCCCAGCAAGATGATAACCATGGCTGGAACATCCTGTCTTCGTCCGTTGCTTGGATGGAACGTTGTTTGCAGCAGAATTGGTAGCGCTCTGAATTACACAAATTTCAAAAATATTTATTTCTCAATCACAATTTAATAATGAGTGCATTTTATACTTCTTTCCGCTTTTAACAGTGACCTTTTTGAATTATAAATGGTATAGACATCCCTATATTCCAAGAGTTCTCATCCCTATTGGATCCAAGTCACTTGGCGTTAACTGCAATCCCTTTCCTAATTATAACAAATTTCTCTTTGAATATGCAGATGAAAATACAACATTGCACTGCTCTAAAAATGATAAATTCTTTTGCTCCTTATTAAAAAAAAGGATGCCAATTTGAATACTGAAAAATTTTAGGGATATTTACTCCATCCCAAAATGCAAAATCCTGCCCTCGTTTTGAGCTCTGTTTAGCGGATGTACCAAAAACGCAATATTGACTCACTGTGCGAGGTTCACGGTTACGTCGACGTTACCAGGCTGGAAGTTGTTTATTCTGCTCTGAAGATCAGACAGGTTGTTTGTGTCATTGAAGTTAAGGTACTGGTCGATGGTGTCTGATACACCAAGAATGGCCACTTGCGCGCCAAGCGGTCCGATATTGAAATTGGCAACGTAGCTCGACATGAACTGTATAATCTAAAAACAGAGCAATATTTATGTTTTTGTTCAGTTGACTTATTAACGAATCGTATGATATTCTTTTCAAAATGAGATCGTATACACAGCAGCGCACACAGAATGCGTATTAGCAATTATTGAGATCATTTAATTATGCCAGCAGCATAGCCGATTGTAAAAGTTTGAGCAAAACGTCCCAAAGAAACTGACATCGAGAAAAAGAAGTATAAGATTAAGACCAAATTTTCTTCATTGTTAACAACGTGCGCGCAAGAATATAGCGCAAAGAAAAATTCCCAATATATCGTCGCGAGACTAACGATATGGATCGTTGGTAAAGTGAGGAAAGACTGGCTAGCGAAGCGAATATTTGTGGATTTTCGCTCGAATATTGTAGCCGTGAGATCAAAAATTTGGTCCTTGTTGCTGACAAAGTCAATTTGAATGTGTATAATAATTGACATACCAAACCGAAGCCTTGCACAGTGTAGAAGGACTTATCGACCACAAATACGATATCTATCACTTTGGTGCTCAGAGGAACAGTAAGAGTGTAGTTCTGCCCATCAATGTAGTTTTGATATTCTGAAAATAATGTAATTCATTTAAACTGTTTATACTATCACTGCCATCTACTACGTGACGCTTAGTGCTTAAATGTCGCAGCAAGAATCTGTCATCTATATTTTTTGGGATATAATGTATAGTCCACTCTCCTTAGCGCAACACATTTCCGGGAGGACTGGAGAACCGAGAAAAAGAGAGATGTGATGATGTGTTGACATTCTACTGACAATCAAAGTAATCAAAGTAATAATGGTTCTATTTTAGAGGAAGAATATATTTTGCGAATACCTTTTCCGATGGCATAGAAGAGAGGAGCTTGCACAAGGAAATTCGGTGACGGGGGCGGAGAGGATGCTGTAGCATACGTGACGGGGTCGGACAGGGTGATGTAACTCTTCTTCTGCGTCGGCAGCGCGCACGTCAGATAGGTGGTAGGGTCGACGCCTGGGGTCGGCGGCACGGCCAGTCCGTATATCGCCGCCTTCGGCCATAGATTCGACGCCGCTTGCGTGATGATATCGCACGATGTTCTTGTGCTGAATTAACGTGGCATTTCAATTTTTGAGCTTTTTTCTGCTGTTAACTATTGTTACTCACTTTCCGTTGAACGCCACGACGATGACGAATGTTGACTGACCGCGCCAACCGTTCGCTGTCGTCAACAAAGTGCTTCCGACGTAGTCCAATGCGCTGAAATAAGCCGCATACTCAGCAGATCGCGTTCACATTAATATCAATTTCTGCTTGTAGCGATGTGTTCCTGCCTTGATACGATTTGTACCGTATCGTCACTTAGTTTGTAAACAAATCCCGCTCCTCTGAGGGGTCCTGCCCTATACCGCGGTTTCAGGTTAATTCCAAATAAGGTTAGTATCATGGTTCAAATCAAAAAGCGCAATTTCTGATGTGCTGCCATCAAATATTACATTTTAGGTATTATTCTGACCAATATCACCTCAATTTGGACAATCAAGAGATCATTCCTATGAGATATGCTTAAATAAATGTTTACGTCGTTATATCGAAGCTAGTCAATCGCGGTTGAGTGTAAGTGATGTTGCCAATCAGCGCGCTTAGTTGATCGCGGCTGGTGGAGCTGTTGAAGAAGATTGGATTACCAACAGGGAGCCAGTCATATGTCATGATCGAGAATTGTGTCAGGAAGGGTGCAACCGCGAAATCACGGACGAAACTCGGCAGCCAACCTTGCACCATCTGTAAAAAAATAAAGCAGGTATTTCAAGAACGAAGGTATTATAATATGGTAATTATCAGTCAAATGTTCGTACCGGGTTTTTCCGATTATAAGCCCCGGGCTTGTAATAAGAATTGGCACTTTTCGCGTCTCTACTTTGTCCCCAAATAGAAGCCCCGGGGCTTCTATTTGGAAAATTCAATTACATAACGCTTTTTGCAGTACCATTTATAGTTGTATTTTGCGTCGTTTTTTCATCTTTTAAATTAATCTTGCACGCAAATAATGGAAGATCTATATGATTTTTGCAAATCCTATTAGAGAATGCGGTATTTACACGTAAAATGCATTTAAAATAACTTTACTTCACGCATTCATGGTGATCTTTTTTCGGCTCCAAATATAAGCCCCGGGGCTTCTATTTGGAAAGTCAAACCGAATAGAAGCCCAGTGGGGCTTCTATTTGGGGGGGGGGGCTTCTAATCGGAAAAACCCGGTAATAAGTAGTAGAACCTGAAGTAGTGCATTTAGATTTCACGACAGCGCTTTAATTGATCTGTGAGATGCTAAACGCAAAGCATGACAAGGCAACAGTTTTTAAGTTTCTATAAAGTATTCTCAACGAACTTGACATTTTGGATGAATTTTATTTTCACATACACTGTTGAAGGCAGACTGCGTCATGGCGGTGGAGCCGTCAAAGACGATGACGATATCTGAGTAGGCGAGGATTGGCGGCACTGGAGGATTGGTGATCCATTCCACGTATGCTGAAAATCATAATTATTCGATAAAATTGCAGATTTTTGCAAACGGATTGCCCATATTTAACATAACGCAATAATTGACCGTTGTTCGACTGCGCCTATCTCCCGTAATGAAGCAATCAGTATTTATTTGTATATGCTATGCACAAATAGGTGGGTTGAGGATCGCATCGGCAACGGATGGACATGGTTTGATACGGCAAATTTCATAGTATGAAATAAAGGAGCCCCTGCATATTGCAAATCTTGGCGATATTTTATGTAAATGAGGCAGCGCAACTCGATGAGAACATTTTTGAAGGTAGCAAATAGTCAAGCCTGTGGAGCATATCCTTGAAACAACGGCTGTAGCGGCAAAGGGAAATTTTGAAGAGGAGAAGTTTTTGGGTTAGATCTCTAAAGACAGGAAAGTCAAAAAACTGATTCATCTTTAGATTAAAAAAAGTTGAAGAGTCGAAAATATGACTGAAATCAAAGGAAAAAAGATTTTTCTTATTATCGTTTTATCTGGTAATTTTTACTTTTGTTTCATTGTCTTAGCTACGTGACACCTGCCTTATAGCCTAACATAATATCCCCTCAGTGAGCGCGTGTGTCACAACTTCGGGCATTTTTAAACGTAACGCGCCCTCTCCGACCTCTTAAGTTCGCAAAAATTAATGAATGAGCGCAAGATTAAGCAGCAACTTTTGCAAGAAAAGTGTCATACCAATAGAGGCAAAGCTGCTCAGCCTTTGGAATCCTTCGGTTCCCGGTACGAGGAAAGAGGGATTGGGTACGCGGAATACGTTGTAATCGTTGGCCAGCGTAAGCTCATCGAGATATGTCTTCGCTATAGCGTTTCCAAGAATGTCCATTCCAAACACCATACCACGAGAGTTCAGTTCGACAACTTGGTAGAGATCCGCTTGCGTGACGCTAAAATGAATATTGTGGTTGACATAAAAAATGCAGATCTTAATTATGCGTCCTGCTTCCCAATTTGTCAATTTTGTATTCAATTTCGCCGCCCTTGCACCCAGTTTCGTCATCTTTGCATTAAATTCGGATGCAAAGTTGGCAAAATCAAAATCAAAATAGATGAAATTAAGTGGACACCTGCTGAATTGTGGCGAGCTTCACTATAAGTGCTATTAATTGGCTGTGTCCTGATTTGTATCCTAAGCGAGCACGAATAAAATCATAAATGGGATTACTGTAGCTTTCGACTAGATGCTGATCAGGCCTTACTTAGCTAGCATACAATCTGCCAAATCCAAGTCTCCAGCTGGCTGTGTATTGTATATTCATCTGGCAGTCACATATGCCTTGAATCAAGGTATGAGACTCAGCCAACTGATCTCAGATCTCATTAACTCAACCAGTGTGAAAATGGTTGCCAGGTAGACGAAAGCTCCCAGAAGTTAAAATATAACAGATGAGCTATGAGGAAATCAGGAAGGTTGTGAAAATATTCATGTTAACCCCCGAAAACCTGAAAATATTTCGACAAGTGGGGATTCCCACGGCATTCCA
>NIUQ01003437.1:0-17458 GCA_002796945.1 Plectus sambesii
ACCTCGAATTTCGATTGTAAGAAATTTATTCGACACCGTTTTAAATGTTTGTTATTGTGACGCTTTGTGATAGCGGCTCTCTTGCAGATGTTCACGGATAGGCACGCCCCCGAGCCGCGAACAGTGACTATATTCCCGCAGAAGTCGGACCGCAGCTCAGCGGGCGTGTGTGAATTCGACACGACGGAGGAGGCGACGGACGCGCTGGTCATCTGCAACCACACGCCCGTTGATAGTCCAGGTGAGTTAGAAGTGCATCCAAGATACAAAATTACCGTCGTCATTTCTTAATCAGTAACAAGAAAGTGAAATATTGATACCTTATCGATAAATATTAATAGTCTAAACGCCGCAGCGAACTTGCTCAATTTTGTTTTTCAACGTGAGCGTGCTACGGTGTTCCCTGTGGCTCTCTGTGATTGAATAAGAATGTTTGACTCTAATAAGCGTTGCTTTCAGTAGGCAAGGCGCCATACATCGTTAAGTTGGCGTTTGCGGGTGGACGAGATGGCAAGGACTTCCGTCCGTAAATCGAATTGTGCGCGCATCCAGCCGCAGCGACCCTCAATAATCGTCAAAAAAAGAAATGTTCGTCGTCGTGTGCTCCCGTCCTCTTCCCACAAACAATTACACTATCGTCTGCATTGAATGCGTTATAAACTCTGTTGCGCTACCTATCTGTTCGTTGTTGGTGGCTTCATTCAGTACGCCTCGTCTCTTAGTAATCTATCATGGTTCTGATGCGCCAGGTAACTGATGTATGTCTAGTTAACGATGCTGTTCGTCGTTTTGCGTGTCGCCCAGCGTTACTCGCCCGGCGTTGAGTTTTTCTTGCGCTTTGGAACTTCATAATTTGTCCATTCTGAAGTAAATGCGTCATTCGTATTTGTCGACAAAGCAGCACAAAAATTGGTTCAGAACCACACTGCACGTACTGTTACTCTGTCTCATAAAGCTATCGAGCAATTAGGTTACTGGACCGTTCGACGAGCCGCTAAATCGATTGCAGTCCACTTTAGTGAAGAACTTGAGGGCTGAGCAGAGTTTTGCGAATCGGTTTTTGCGACCGATTGTCAAAAGTGCAATAAGGTGGTAATAATCTTTGACAATTGATCGCGAAAGTTGCTAATCGTGATTATGTTCACTGTATCTGCTCAACCCTTTGTGTTGAGGCCAATCCTGTCCCATTTTAACACATCTTTTTTTCGGACAATCTGAATGGTGTCTGCACAGTTCGACCACCTGGCGGGTGGGATAGCTGGCGGTTTCACCAGCACGTTGGTGTGCCATCCCCTTGACTTGCTCAAAGTGCGATTCTCAGGTAAGTTGAAGTGTCCGGCGGAAATTTATGCTCTTCGATTGCATTCGGTACTTCTAGCTAACGAAGGTGATCCCATGCGACCGCAGTACAGAAGTTATTGGCATGCGGCCAAGTCGATCGTATCGAGTCAAGGCGTTCGCGGTCTTTACCAAGGCGTCACCCCCAATTTGATTGGCGCTACCGTCTCTTGGGGTCTCTACTTTCAATTGTATGATCGTTTTTCTTTACTCTCTTAACCTACACTCGCGCAGAGTATTACAACATTTAGTTTAGTTACAACATCACCAAGGACAGAATGCGTTCGGCGCTTGGTGTCAGCGAGCTTGCCCCTGCTTATCACTTGGCCTCCGGAATGATCGCTGGTCAGTTGGAATGGATTGATACTTTAAAACTCAGGCGACCGCTGCACTTGTTTCAGGCACATCCGTCATGGCTGTGACTAATCCGATATGGGTTGTGAAAACTCGACTGTGTTTACAGTACGAAACGCAGCAGAAAGCTTATCGCGGCGTTTCGGATGCACTGGTGAAGATTTACAAGAAGGAGGGGATTCGCGGGCTATACAAGGTAAACTGCATTTTTTAGGCCGCTTGTCGTAGCCAGTCATTAAATACACTTGTTGTTGTCAGGGCTTCGTTCCGGGTATTATCGGTACATCCCACGGCGCGCTCCAATTCATGGCGTACGATTACTTGAAGGAGCGCAAGTGCAAGAGGCTCAACATTCCCGCAACCTCTAAACTCGTATGATTTTCATTTTGCAGTTGCTCCGGTTTATTGCAACTCTGTCCAACTGTTTGGATAATCTTTATTCGACCTTCCCGCGCAAATTTTATAAAAATGAGATAGTTTTTACCCACGAATGCCAGATGAACAGGTTCTGTCAGATACAAAACAATGACTTAGTTGCTACAGTCGGATATCTATATGACTGCGTAAAAGTCTGCACTACAGGCGCTGACCGAGTAAAATGTCAGTGTCTGCTGTTTTATGCAAACTTTTGTTGCATTTGCCAGAAAAGGCGCGAATACGAAAAAAGTATTGCTATTATTATAGATAATTTGAGGTTGTCTGTTGAAAGTAGCGTTTGAACGGCGGCATCCACAGAATTCCGGTGGGATGGCTTAATTGATATTCTTTTTAACGCGTGACTTGTGGTTAACATATAGTCAACTGCAATGCCAACTTTACCCAATTAAGCGCATTGCTTTAGGATACAACTGATTATTTGCTCTATTCATCAGTTTCGAAGATATTCGCTGTGACTACGACATTCCCCTACCAAGTGGTGAGAACCAGGCTGCAGGATCAGCACGTTCAATACCGTGGCGTTGTCGACGTCGTTGTCAAGACGTACAAACGCGAAGGCATTCGAGGATTTTACAAGGGGCTGCTGCCCAGCAACCTCCGAGTTCTGCCTGCGATTTGCATCACTTTCGTTGTGTACGAAAATGTTGTTCAGATGCTGGCATCGTTTAAGTCATGAATCTTTCTTGTCCGTTCATAAGATGATTACTATAGTCGTGCGATAGTGAAATAATGATAGTAGAAATAAAAGATTAACATAAATGTTGCAAAAGGTTGGCAACGTCTGTCATTTGGTACTCTTCTCAGCACGCTTGCTGGCGGCTTCCAAACATTCAAGAAAATTTTAGCATGTCAATCAGAACACTCTGAGAGACTCCAGAATATCCTAGAAGATGGTTCTAGAATACGCTTGAAGTTTCAAGAATGTCACAGATAACAAAATCTCAGTTTAACCCAGTCCACTTGGAATAAATAATATGTCGTGTTCGATTAGGTTAATGTCCGCATTACAAGGGGAACGGCAGAAATTTCAAGGTCGGCGTCGCGGTGGAGGGAAAACTTCACGGGGATTGGAGTAACTCCGACCCCGTTACAGCTCTAAGCATAGGATCTACAGGCTTCATTCTTTTTCGTAAGCCATTCTTCATATTTTTTCTGAGCAGCTTCTGAGAGACTGTAATACTTTTCCATAACGACTTTACTGATTGCTTCAGCCTCCTTCTCAATTTCCTCATTATTCGGGTTATTTGCGTAGTTCAGATTTGCAAACTTCCGAATAGTTGTTTTCTGAGCTTTTGTAAGATTTTTATAGATTGTGGTATAGGCCTTTGGGGGTGTATTGACTTTTATCCATGCCTGAAAGCTCACGGAAAATTAATACGTCAGATACTCATAAAGCAAAATCATTGTAGGGAGGCATTACAGTTTACTATTACAGACTTGGTTTCGATGGCTACTGAAATAAATTTCCTAATTAACAGAGAGCAAATTTAGAAGTTCTGATTTCAAACAGAATGTGACAATTACACGAACAGGGTGGCAAGTGAGCCGTCCTGCTAAAGAAGTGAAATCTTCGCTCGAATAAATTATAAATGCAAAAACACCTAATACTTCTGTTCTCTCATACTTATCTATGCCAATCAAATGACAACGCTGTAAAATTCACCTGAACATTTGTCCATTCGGATGCATTAATGCATCCACTAGTTGTTAGCTTCTTCAATAAGTTGGTCAATGCTGGCTTGCTGTGAAGCATCATTATGCCGTTAAATTGTGTATAAGTCTTGTTTTGTTCGGGCTTGTTAAGACAATCATAAATTTTACTTGTAGTAGCGTGACAATCAAAAGCAGCTCCCAACACCTTAGAAGCACAAATTATCATCACCAATGATAAAGCAGCAAGATGAAGGAGCATTTTTCTTCTTTTCCACGTTCGCTAAAGTACTGAAATTTGATTAAATTATAAATAAGAATGATGCATATTTCGGTTTCCGTAAACTCAAAATATTTAAATTACTCATGTCACTTGAAAAATGATAGGAACAAGACTAATTTACGACGCATTCGTCTCAAATGTCAACATAGAAATATTAAAGTCTCAAATTATCGACAAAAACACTAATTTTATGCTAATTTGCTCTTCTGAGCTCATCTTAATCATTGATGACGACATAAATATACATTTTTTCTATTTTAAAATATTTTTGCAAATAAGGTAAGAAATTTTGCATTAAGTACGGTCTATGAAATTTCAGATTCCATTCACGAACACATAAGATAAATAACGAGTCTAGTTCGTAACGGAAATCGTTCACAAATTTTTAATTAACATCACACTATCACGCGCGGAAACTGTATTTTCCTTAACTGAACTTCATTCTGCACAACGTGAATGTACAGTGGATACTCTTGCGGCAGTAGACTATAAATTCTATCGCTAGGATATGGCAGCAGCAGCAACTAGGAAGAGCCGTCAATCAAACTAAATGATAATTATCCCCGGTGATGAAGGTTTAAATCGTGTGATGGACCTGTTTAGTGAGATTAAAGATTTTGAGTGAGCGCTAAAACCATTGTATGTTTGCTCGTTATACACTGATCTTTGGACGACTGGCGATGAGCATGCAATATAGGCTGTTTTAGGATTCCATCATACACACACTGATCGCGATACAATACAATAATTAAATACGGCATATCCTGTGACAAAGGGGGCGGAAGTAAAAATCATGATATCACACCTACTTTTTAAAAACTTGTAATCATAATGACTGTAGTTTGCAAAGTTCTACGAAACGACTCATTGTCTTGCGTGCATTTCATTAATTGACAGGAAAATTGTACCTTAAAATAGAATTGCGAATAAACTAATGAAAAAGGAAATACACTGCAATGCTCATTCGATAAAGAAAGGCAATTGCCATTCGTTTATAAGAATAACGGTTTATATACTACATGTAGGCTAACAACGTTTAGCGAGCTTCATTGCTACTCTAATAGTAACTGTGCGAATCGCCGTTATAGTCGACGTGGATCAGTTCGGGCAAACAGCTTTTGACAAATTTCTTTTTCCATTCTTTTATTTTCTTCAAATCAGCTTCCGACAGACTCTCCAGTTTTTTGCTAATGACAATAAAGACTGCTTCAGCCTTTTTCAGTATTTGCGTGTTGTCCTGATTATTTATAGCGGTCCGAAGAGTCGTTTTCTGAGCTTTTGAAAGGTTATTATGGACTGCGACATAGGGTTTCGGGGGTGTATTGACTTTTATCCATGTCTGAAAGCTCAGGAGAAATGAATGTCTTAAATAAAATAAAGCAAAATTAGTGAAAAGGATGTATCATACAATCATTCGCGTCACGAAACTTTGGCAGAACATTTTAATAGGATTCTGGTAATTGTCTTGATACGATATGCATTCCCGCTGCATTCTGTCGGAAAATGTGCACTTATGAAACAATTACTTTCATATTGTTGTGTAGTACCATTCCAAGTACAACGTTTAAAGAGTGCCTATGAAGAAGATATTTACTCTTATTATTCATGATCTTCTATTAAAGGCTTCAATTCGGATTACGCAAGGTAGGTCATAAAATTGCTACATGGCACTTACATACTCGCATCTCTTTCAAGTATGTCCGAATAAAAATAAAAACCTAGCCACATGTTGCTTAAAATATCCTTTTCTTGCGCGAAATTTCACTTTTTTCGATGGCTACTGAAATGACGTCTTCTAACTAGCAAAGAGCAAAGTAAAGATAACTGATTTCGAACATAACATATCTTCCATAGGACGGTTCTTTCTCTCTCTCTCTCCACTGCTCGAGTGACTGTCATTTTATCTTCGCTCGAATAAATTAATAAATGTGAAAACACCTCTTCTTTCTGTTCTCTGATACATATCGGTGTCAACCAGATGTACAACACTGTAAAAGTTACCTGAATATCTGGCCATAAGGATGCTTTAATGCATCCACTTGTGTTCAATTTCTTCAGTATGGAGGTCGCTTTTGGCATGTTGTATAGTGCCAGTTGACCTCTAAATTGTATTAAAGTCTTGTTTTGTTCGGGCTTGTAAAGACAATTCTGAATTTCCTCTTGAGTAGCGGTGCAATTAAAAGCAGCTCCCAACGCCTCAGAAGCACAGGCCATCATCACCAGCCATACAGCAACAAGACGAAAGAGCATTTTTCTTCTATCTCACGTTTGCTAGTGTACTGCAATTTAACTTAATCATGTGCAAGAATGATGCACAGTTCGGTTTAAAAGAACGTCCAAATATTTGAATAGCTTGTCTTAAACAATTATTCGATTAAGATTAATTTACAACGCATTTGCTTCGGACATCAACTTTTAAAGAATTAAAATCTCTAGTTATTGGCAAAAAACATTCATTTTATGTAATTCGGTCTTCTGACCTCATTTTAGTTGTTATTGAGGGCATACATTTGTTTTCGATTAGGAAAATTATTTTACAAAAAGTAAGAAGCTTTGAAGTTATTATAGGGTTTGAAACTTCATATTCCATTCTCGAAAAACTGAGAATAATTATTGAATAAATTCACAACCCATTATCCGAAAATTGTTAATTAACATGACACTATCACGCGCGGAAACTGCATTTTTCTTTAACTGATCTACATTTTAAACGATGTGAAATGTACAGTGGACACTCTCGCGGCAGTAGACTATAAATTCGATCACTAGGATATGGTAGCAGCAGCAACTAGGAAGAGCTCTCAATCAAACTAAATGATAAACATCCCCGACGATAAAGGTTTAAATCGTCTGATGGACCTTTTTAGTGCGATTAAAGATTTTGAGTGAGCGCTAAAACCATTGTATGTTTGCTCGTTATTCACTGAGCTTTGCACGATTGGCCATGGATTGCGATTTGCAGTGGCAGTTGTTGCTGCGATCGTTGAGGCGCTGAGCAGCTGTGATCTGACAGCCTGTTTCATAAAACTGTCGAGTGTTGAGAACTAAAAAATTGTGTTTCATTATCACTTGAGTATGAGGTTCGCACGTGATATAGTAGTGGCAATACGCAGAATTGAGATTCAGTTCTTCAATTCTCATCAATCTTCAGTTTTGTGAGATAAGTCCCTGAGCTCGGCACATTGATTTTTATACTTAAGCTGCAGATAGCCTAAATCGAAGGAAAGAAGCGGGCTTTCGCTGGTATAAGGCGATAAGATGCGGTTACCAGAGCAGTGACCAAGAAAATATACAACTTATTCTTAATAGTTGTACATATTAGGTACAAGGTAGGCACAAGGAACCGTCACTGCCATTTGAAGTATAAATTGCGTTTATTAGGAGCAGCCAATGGAACATGACCATAATTTCGTCTTGACCAGGTAATTTATTCGGTTAATATGAGCGATTACAATATTTGGAGTTTTATCAATATCGAACTGTGAATTGTTCTTCCACATATTTTTACTTTAATTGCAGTATATCAGCGAGCGCGAAATAGAAGAAAAATGCTCCTTCAACTAATTGCTGTGTCAGTGATGATGATGGCCTGTGCTTCCATCGCGTTAGAAGTTACTTTTGATTGCGCCGCTACAGATGACGAAATTTATGGTTGCATTATGAAGCCCGAGCAGAATAAGGCCTCAAAGCAATTTAGCGGCCAAATGGCACTTTACGACATGCCAAAAGTGACCGCCGTACTGAAGAAGCTAAAAACTAGTGGATGTATTAACGTCAAATGGCCAGATGTCGAGGTGACTTTAACAGCACTTTGCATAAGGTTGATACCGATATATACGAGAGAACAGAAGGATTAAGTACTTTCATATTTCAATATTTATTCGAACGAAATTTTCATTTCTTCAGCAGGACAGCTCACTTTTCACCACTGTTCAAGTGACTTTCATTTTTTATTTTAAATCAGAAATTTTCGCACTTCCCTTTGCTAATTTCATTTCAGTAGCCATCGAAAAAAAGGGAAATTTAACTCGAGAAATAGGATAATTCAAACTAAAGGTAGCTAAGTTTTCATTTCAATTCGGGTATATTTGATAAAAATGGGAGTATCAAAGGATAATGTAGCAATTTTATGATCCACAGTGCGTATTTAAGGTCGAAGTCTTTAATCGAAAATAAAAATTAAAAAGAGTAATTGTCTCCTTAATTGGCATCATTTACACGTTGGAATTTAATATTATTGCGTAAGTAACTGAAAGTAACTGTATGTATCATAACTGCACATTTTCTGATAAAATGCAATGGGAATGCATATTTATCGCGAAGACTACCACAATACTGTAAAATGTTTTACCACAATTTCATGACCTGGGGCCTATTTCATAAAACTGTTGAGCCGTCGAGAATTGAGAACTGAGGCATGCTCCCATTGGCTGAAATTCAAATCTGATCAATCGGCGTGCACTTCATTTCCTCAGTTCTCAATTCTCAACAGCTCAACAGTTTAATAAAATAGGCCCCTGGAAGAAACTGAAATACGTTCTTTCATTGGTTCCGCTGAATAAATATTTGATACTTTCATTTCCCTTGATTTTTTAGGCATGGATAGAAGTCGTGACGCCTCCAGAGGCCTTTATCGCAATTTATAAAAATCTTACAGCAGCTCAGAAAAGGATTGTTTGGAACTTTGCAAATTGGACCTATGAAACGAAGCCGGGGAAGCGAATGCTTGAAAAGGTTGATGCCGTTTATGATGTCATATACGAAAAGCATTCCAACCTCTCAGAAGCTGATAGGAAAAAATATGATGAATGGTTCGAGAAACGCTATGGAACCTGTGCATGGTGATTTAACATCAGTGACTATTACAGTAACTGTTAGGAGACCCCTGAAGATCGCTAAAAGTTGTTAGCTAGCATGCCGTATATAAAACGGTGTTCTTATAACGGTTGTCATAGTTTGTCGAATAAACAGCTGCAGCATGTCTTATTTTTCTCACCAGTTTTTCCATATTCTCTATCTCTGTATAACAGGGTGTCTCACCTAAGTATATACAGTTTTGATTGCTTATAACGTTTTTCATTTCTATCTGATTGACTTAGAGTTTTTACCACATATGAAGCAGATCTGTAAATATTTATGGTTAAAATTTCATTTGGTTCTGACGCGAAGGCGTTAATCAAATGCAATTTTATTGCAATGAAGTAAATCACAAACTGTCCCACTTTAAGTATTCAAATTTTCAATTGCTCATAATTTTTTCATTTTTGTTCAGTTGCTCTGAAATTTTAAACCGATATTGAGCAGATTTTCTAATTTCTATGGTTCAAATTTTATTGAATATAAAAATTATATTTTTCCTTTAAGATCCGCTTTTTCTAACCATCGGGTCTTTTGTTTAGAGTCTTGGCACAGTTGGCAAAAAGTGTTCGGATTTCGCTGAAATTCGGCATGCTAGGGTGCTTTAGGGTGAAATTTCCGAAAATGATGTCAGATTTTTTTACAAAAGTGTTCGCTTCGAGAAAAGGCGGAAAATTTAAATTTGTGTACTGACAAAACAGAATTTGTCAAAATCAATGTTTTTATATATCTGTCGATTAGGAATGATGAGATGAATCTGAATGTGTACTCAGATTAAAAATTGGTACAGAACCTATAAAGCTATGCAAGAGAGAAAAGTCGAATTTTTTATCTTTTTGGTATTTTGAATTTTTCGGTCAAAATTTGTTCACAATTCTCAAAATCGATGTACCCTATGATTGTACCCCTGATGCTGGGCTATCCAACGGCATTTTGAAAATGGGCAAACGCTAGTCATGCACGGGTCGCAAATTGAGCCCGAACGTGGTGCGCCCCATGTTTATCGTGTTGAGCATAGAGCGAATCGGCATAGCCCGTATGACAAATAACTCTGGTAGTTTGCAACCAAATTTAATGCAGATTTCGGCATCTTGTATAGCTATCATTAATTTAGATTTCCTTTTTTTAATCATAAAAATCCTATCACAATTACTTATTTTACGAACTTTCTACGGATAGTCACAATTTTCACATTCTCGTGCGTTTCTCGCGCATTTGTAACGGTACGCCGACCAAATTGTGTGAGAAACGTGCAAGAAACGCGAAAACGTCCGAAATTGTGACTTTCCGTAGAAAGTTCATAAAATGAGTAATTGTGATCGGATTCTTATGATCAGGAAATCTATGTTAATGAGAGCTCTACAAGATGCCAAAATCCGCATTGAATTTGATTGAGTACTATTAGAGTTACTTGTCATCAAACTTTTTCACCAAACTTTCCTCGCACCCTGTATATCTGATTAAAATTTCACGCCATATCACCTCACGAGTATTTTCGAAAACTTCTGATGCAATTTTCGGGATTCCCTACCTGAATTACCCCAGAATGCTAACTTTTATAAAAATCGGAAAATATTTTAAAACTGTGCCAAGAGAAGCTTGGCTCTTAGAGAAAATCTGATGTAAGCGCTAGGGGAGGGGGAATTCCCCGGCCCATTACAGCCCTAGTTAGCGCTGTCTTGCGTGCGTTTCCATACTTGATATGAAAATTTTCTTTATGTGAAATTAAGGAAAATATGGTGAAAAATGAAACACCTTGCAATGTTTAAGCGACAAACTAAGACAAACGTCATTCACTTATAAAAGCAGCATTAAATATATGACATGTTGGCTGACAACTTTCAGGTATATTCATGGTCATCGTTAGAGAAACTGTACTAAGCGATTCCTTATAACCACGGTCGACAGGCTTCGTAGTATTTCTTGAAGTATTCATCAATTTTTTTCACATCAGCTTCTGAGAGACTGTCAATTTTTTCGTTGATGACTTTAACGACTGCTTCAGCTTTTTCAATCATTCGCTTCCCGTGATATACACCAACCCGATAAATCTTTTTCTGAGCTTTTGAAAGATTTCTAATGACTGCTATATAGGCCTTTGGAGGGGTACTGATTTTTATCCATGCCTGAAAAATCACTGGAAATTAATGCATCAAATACTCATAAAGCGGAACTACTGAAGAACTATACAAAAGTTTTGTAAGCGTCACGAAACTTTAACACATTGTTTTTACGGGATACTGGTTATTTTCGTGACATGAAATGCATTCCCATTACACTTTATCAGCAAACACACACATATGAAACAGTTACTTTCATATTGATGTGCAGTACCATTCCAAGTACAGCGTTTAAATAGTGCCTAGGAAGAAGACATTTACTTTTATTAGTAGTGATTTAATATTGAAGGCTTCGACACAGATTGCGCGAGGTAGGTCATAAAGTTGAAACATTTCTATCTAAAATGTCAGAATCCGCCTGTAACGTAGCTTCATATAATTTTAAATGTCCTTGCGCTAAATTTCCCTTTTTTCGATGGCTACTGTAATGATGTTTCGTAATCAGCATAGAGCAATGTAAATATTTTCGATTTCAATCAGATAATAACAGTCGCTTGAATAGTCTGGAAAGGAAGAGAGCCGCCCTGTTAAAGAGATGAAAACTTCGCTGGAATAAATTTTTACTGTAAGAACCCTTACATCTTGTGTCCTCTTGTATTTATCGGTTTTAACCAAATGTACAGCGCTGTAAAAGTTACCTGCACATTTGTCCATTCGGATGGTTCAATGCACCCGCTAGTTTTTAGTTTCTTCAATGTGGAAGTGACTCTTGGCATGTTGTGGACAAACAGATCACCTCTAAATTGCGCATAAGTCTTGTTATGTTCGGGCTTGAGAAGACAATCATAAATTTCGCGTTCAGTAACAGTACAATTGAAGGTAGCTCCCGACGCCTCAGAAGAACAGGCCATCAACACCAACGTTACAGCCACAAGACGAAGGAGCATTTTTCTTCTAATTCTCACTCGCTAATGTGCTGCAATTTAATTAAATTATAGATAAGAATTACACAATTCGATATTGATAAAACTTCAAACATTTTAATCGCTCATATTACAGTGGAATTCACTTATACCGGTATTTGAGGGACCGATCAAAATTACCGGTATAAGCGAAATACCGTTATAAGCGAAATTATTTGTATGGGGAGACGCACTTTGGAACCAAAAAAATTACCGGTATAACCGAAACCGCTATAAGTAAATTCCACTGTATTATTAAAAATTTACAGGTCAAGAGTAATCTACTACGCATCCGCCTCAGATATTAACTTGGAAAGAATAAAAATCTCAAATTATCGGCAAAGAGACATTAATTTAATGTAACTTCGACTTTTCAGCTCATTTCAATTGGTCTTGAGGACAATTGCACACAATTGTTTTCGATTTGACAAAGTGTTTTGCCAAAAAAGCAAGAAGCTTTGAAAATTGTATGTTATAAGAAATTATAGAATCCATTCGCAAAATAGCGAGGGTAAATGTCTATTCAAATGAATAATGGTAATTAATCGCAAATGTTTAATTAACATCACACTATCACGCGCAGAAACTGCCTTTTCTCTTTAATTGATCTTCATTTTAGACGACGTGAAATAAACAGCGTGCACTCTTGCGGCAGTAGACTATAAATTCGATCACTAGGATATGGTAGCAGCAGCAACTAGGAAGAGTTTTAAACACAACTAAATGATAAACATCCCCGGTGATGAAGGTTTAATCGTCTGATGGACCTGTTTAGTGAGATTAAAGATTTTGAGTGAGCGCTAAAACCATTGTATGTTTGCTCGTTATACACTGATCTTTGTACGACCAGCCATGGATTGCGATTTGCAGTGGCAGTTGTTGTTGCGATTGTTGAGGCGCTGAGTCGCTGCGATCCGGCAACCTTTTCCATAATACTGTCGAGCACTGAGAACTGTAAAATTGAGCTTCGATTTCACTTGATTATTAGGTTCGCATATAATAATGTAACGGAGAATACATGTAATGGAGACTCAATTCTTCAATTCTTAACATTTAGCAGTTTTATGAAATTGGTCACTGGTACTCATATTTCAGCTATAGCTAGTCTTCGATCTAAAGTAAAGAGCGGTTTTCGCTGAAATTAGGTGGTATGAGGTTGTTACCTGAGCAGTGACCAAGGAAGATACAACTAACTTTTGATAATTGCATGTACTAGACACCATTATTGTCGTGTAAATTATAAAACTGCGTCTATCAGAAAACTTGAGCCGTAAGTTAATCTTGATCGGATAATTTTTTAGTTAACATGAGCAATTCGAATGTTTCGAATTTACAGAAATCGAAATATGCATCATTCTTATGTCTGATTAAATTGATTTGCAATACTTTAGCGAGCGCGAAATAGAAGAAAAATGCTCGTTCGTCTTGTGGCTGTATCGCTGGTGATGATGGCCTGTGCTTCTGAGGCATTTGAAGACAGTTTTAATTGCTCCGTTACGAAAAGCGAAATTTGGAATTGTCTTTACAAGCCCGAGCACAAAGAGTTTTGGAGACAATATCACTACTCTTGGATCAATTACAACATGCGAAGAATGACTGCCGTACTAAAGAAATTCAAAACTAATGGTTGTATAGAAACATCCACGTTGGCAGATATTCAGGTGACTTTTGCAGCGCTGTATATTTGGTTGATATCGATACATTCAAAAAAAGAGTGAATAGGTTTTGTTTCATTTTTTTACATGAATGTTGCTTTTTTATATAGATCTATTTGACAGATCAGTTGGAATGAAAATGAATTCAAGTGCAGTATTGTTCAGATAATATCTGCTTGCCAAATTTTTTTCGTTTCCAATGCGCGAAGCATAGTTGAATTTCTAGAGAAAATCATGAATAGTAACAGTAAATATCTTCTTCATCGACACTATTTAAATATTGTTCTTGAAAGGGTTTTGCATAGCAATATGAAAGTAATTGTTTCACAATCGCGCATTTTCTGACAAAGTGTAATGGGAATACATATTTATCACAAAAACGACCATAATCGTGTAAAAATGTCCTGCAAAGATTTCGTGACGCGGATTAAATTTTTATATATCCCTTAAGTAGTTCCGCTATCTGAGTATTTGATGCACTCATTTCACGTGAGCTTTCAGGCATGGATAAAAGTCAATACCCCTCCAAAGGCCTATACCAAAGTATCAAAAGGCCTCACAAAAGCTCAGAAAAGAACTCTTGTGCAGTATGGAATGTACCAGAACTTCGATAGTACCAGGAATGTGCAACTTGAAGAGAAGATACAAGAAGTCCGTGACGCCTTAGAAGAAAATGAAAACAATCTCTCGGAAGCTGATATGGACGAATACAATGAATAACAAAGGAAATACTGGGAAATCTGTCCAACCTTACACTCAGAAAAAGTATTGCCATATTTGACAGTACTTACTGTCATATTTGACAGTATTATACCGTCAGAAAAAAACAAGCGGTAGTTTACCGTCAATATTGACTGTAGTTTTACTGCTGTCATATTTGACGGTAACTGCTGTCAAATATGGCAGTACTTTTTTGCTGCCGTATGATAGAAACTGCTGTCAAATTGGGAGAAACTGCTGTCACATATGGCAGTAATTGCTGTCAAAGTTGACGGTAACTGCGGCTTCATTTAGCAGGATTTGCCGCCAAATTTGAATGTTTGCTGCCGAATTTGGTAGCAACCGCCTCTTTAGTGGCTTCTGCGTCCCCTTTCCCCTGCTTCTTCCTTTGTGCCCTCTTAACAATAGCTGCGCTGATAAGAACTTTAATAGGTAAAAACAACGTACTAACACTGTCAATAACAGAAGAAACAAAACATGCATACACAAAAGTAACAGTTAAATAATAAAAACAGATAAAACGCGAGATGGATGTGAAACATGGGGATCGGCCTACTCCTTAAACTACTTCTTCACGATCTCAGCAACCATACTCGAATATTTAAGCTTAAGTCTCAAGACCATAACAGTGCTCAAAATATGGTAGTCGCTAAGGCATTTAGTATCGTAGTTCAAGCGAAGAACGAAATGCAGCTGCATCAGGAGATGCAGCCCGGCGGTTAAGTTTCCCTTGACCAAGTCATCGTCGACGCGGACATGGTATTTCCCCATGCCGGCGCCAAGCTTGACCAGGACCAGCTGAGTAAGCTTTCGCTTCCTGACCTCTTCCAAAACTTCTGCGCTGTCATAGCTTCCCTATAATAAAGCGGCTAATAAAAGGAAGTGAGAACGCAAATTAGCCTTCATTCGATATTGATGCCGTTTGATGTGTATATGTCAGCCTTTTGACCACGTCCACAGAGTAGAATGAATACAGCAAGGAAGCCGAGCACCAAAATTTCACCTGTGAAACATAATCAACTTCTACCTGTGACAATTAGCAACCCTTAACTTAACGCTTCACCGCTCGGAGTTGATCGGCGAACTTGAAATACGTCGGATCTTTGTCGCCGAGACGAAGATCGGCGATGCGGATCTCTAGTCCTCTGACGACAACCGCGACGCACTGCTTGATTTCTTCTTCCTCGTCGGCCTCCAAGGCCTGTTGGAGTTGTGCCCTCCAACTCTTGTTCAGCTGGAACTGGACGCCGAGAAACTCCCTCTCAAGGCGCTCCGACGGGGATGGTGACTCGAGTCTCCTCTTTTCAGAAGATCGAGAGTGGCTTGTTGTTGCCATAGAAGATCTTTGATTTGAGAGAGTTCAGAAACTGGGTCCTCATTTGCCATGCTGAACTGGTAATTGTGGAACGATGAGGACAGAGAATGAACTGAAGGACAGCAATGTCTGAAACCGTGTGACCAACCGAGCTAAACATACCGTAAAGCGCACGCTACAACGTAAATTTAGCTGCAGTCAACTACCGTATCGTGCAATACCATGAAATTTTGTTGTGTGGCGTGTTTATAACGCAATGTTTAGCTCGGTTGGTCTAACCGTCTGAAACGAAGAGAACGGAACGAGTCATACGTTTCGTAGAGTTTGACAAATTCGCCAAAATTCATATCGAAGTGCGCACCACGCAGACTAAGTCCTCTTCCTTGTCGAATCTAGAGAAGAATCTCGCAATCAATCCTTGGAGCGTCTCGTTTTCTTCCAATGTGATTCTCTCCTTCTTAACGATGCATGCTTTCCTTTCGTCGAAAATTTGAACATACGAAAATCACTAAAAAGAATAAAAATACAAAAATACATTCCTTCACCATAATCGTACAAATCCAGAGAATGAAATGAGTGATCCAGAAGTTACAAAGCGGAACGGCATTGCCGGGTTCGACGACATAACATTAAGCAACACCATCTAAGAGAATGAAATGAAATTAGGCCCTAAAGAGGGCCGTTATAGTGCTCTCCACACTGCAAATACAGATAATGCCTCTATTTGCTAAAAATTGGAATAAAGTATCAACGATTCGCCTTTCTAAGTTGCCTACGGTAGCTACCCACAGAGAGGGTTTGTTCAAAACGGCTTCAAAGTAGCGTTAATCAGCACCTCAGATTTGACAACATATCAAAAAATAATTTTCGACCGCAACCCCCTTTAAATCGTTGCAGAGAAAATAGCTACCTTAAGTTTGCGACCATTATACGAGAAGCCATTATTCTCCAGCTCTGAGAATTCTTTCTGAAGTATTCCCATAATCTTCTCATATCCGCACTCTTTAAAGTCCATCGTGTAGCCAATGCACAACAAGTGAATGTTTGCAGAATGGCAATTCATATGGTTAGGCAAGTTCCGGATGCAGTAGTAAAGGCACCCAATTTGTTAGGGCCCTTCTTAGTACCGATCGGGTTAACCACTTCAATATCATCATAGTACAGTTCGATCGCGACGTAATCTTCCTTGACTCGGCGGTAGAGTGACCGCATATGATGTCCATCTAGTGCACGAGTGAAGACAGTAGGGTTGGGATTCGCCAGCAGAGCATTGGAAGGCAGCTTCACATGGGAAGAAATCTGTTCACTAGTAAACAAGTTTTCTAACGAGCGACGAAGCGGGATCAGCTGCATGGAGAACTGCGCAGGCTGTGGAGCGAATCCATCGCGAGTACGTTTCGTAGAACTACGCGAGCCAAGAACAATTTTCTGAGGCAAAACACACAAGCCAGTTTTCTGGAAGAAAACTTCTCGGCGATGTGTACTCGAAAGAAAATTCAGCGGCGATTCCACGCATTTCAGGAGAGACTGTAGTTCAGCCTAAGAAAAGAAACCTGCACGGATGGATCTGTACAAAATCGACAAACCTCAGCATGGGGAGATAAGCCTTCACGACAAGTTATCTTTGTAACTTCACTGCGAAGATGCTCCACGATTTTGTTGCAAAAGTCATCAACGCCATGGCAAACGAAATCCACAAACTTCTGCGCAACAGAAGAATTCGCCAACATGGAGGACACAAAAAGGATGGCGTTCTGCCTGACGGACTCAGAAAACAATTGCGGACTCTCGCTAGCCGCTGGCGACGACGCACGGACAGCCTCCTC
>NIUQ01003438.1:0-17515 GCA_002796945.1 Plectus sambesii
CGCGAAATTTTAGCTTGCTAATAATTACTTTGAAATTTGTTGCAAACTGATTCCTTATTTCGTAATCTCGTTCATTTGAGCATGTCTCGACGAAAACAGTTGCGAAATTCTGCATCATCGATCATATTTATTTAGGCAACTTGCTATTTGATATCAGTTCCTCTTTTAAGATCTGGTGCAGCGCTTGCTTTTCAGGTAGTAACTAGACCATGAGGATAAGCGCGTTTGAGAGAATTGATGCTTCAGCTACTAATAGTCATGCACTTTTGACTTACACTAGACACTGAGCGAGCAGGCATCGGTGAACTGGCAAATGAGTCATTATGTCGCGGTGTTCCACCAGTGCGGCTAATTGAACCGCTGTAACTGACGGAATCCGAGGGGGCGGGCGACTGCGACCGCGGAGTGGTGGAGCTCCTCTGCCTTCGCGGCACTGACAACACCTGTAAATAATCGCACGCAATTCATTTGATCGTGGAACATTTCAGACCAAGGATGGCCACTGTCGTCATATTTGACATGGAATGACGGAAATAGATAATGTCCACAATTGGATGTCTAGTTTGAAAATCGTTCGCGGATGTTTACGGACACAAGATGTTTACACAAAATACTTGAAATATTAATTTCCCTTTAAACGATTTCCATTGCCTGCTTCTCTGTTGCGACGTGGGAAATTGGCTACAATAAACGAAATGTCTAGGGCTTGTTTGTTTTTACAGTGAAATAATATTATTATTGGTAGTATCACAGACAGGCTCGAAATAAATAGCAAAGATGCGTCAATACGTAATTCTTCGCCAAATTGAGTATATGCAGTCTTCGTATCAATTATTGCTCTTCGCTTGCGAATAATTTGCATACATGCATAGCAAGAGGCAATACAATCGCCACGTTAGCGACAAATATTTCGCATCCTCTTCTATTGATCGGTGTCAGTGAATTTGATTTTTTGTGACACTAATAGTGATATTATTGAGCGAACGTTGGTAGACCGACTAAAAAGGTCCCAATCCTGACAACGCTCCCAGGAAGGTTGAAACAGCTGAGACTTTTGTGAAATCTATAGCTATCGACCGACAGGGCGGGAGCTTTTAGCGATTCGAATTTCGACGACCACGAGACGCTCGAACATGAATCATTATCTAGTGGATTGTGTATCGCTAAGCGAAAGAATGACGAATACGTTTTAGGTAATGAAATGATTAGCTCAGTCTACGTTTAGCCGCGCAAAGGGAAAAACAGTTACCTCTGAGACGTCGTCCCTATCGTTATAAGGCACATCATCTTCCTCTTCCTCACTACTGGACGCGCCGAGCATGGCCACGGAGCTCGTCCAACTTGTGTGGCGACACGCACCTTAATCAACAGTTCAAAATATATTTCTCTCCGTTCTTCGACGAGAAGCGCCGCCGCGCGACGGGCGGGAAGCGCTCAATGCAAAGGCTATCATGAGGTTCATCTTACTCCTCCTACTAGATTAGAGCTGGTCAAGTGGAACCGTGGCAAATGTTTTTGCAAACATGCTACATATACGAACATCTCGCGGAGAAGCAGAGAAAACTTACTTAAAACTGATCTCTATTCAATATCTTCTCGCCATTCCGATCGAGCAGTTTTAAAGAAAACAAGCAATCGCATCGATAACATTTTCATCGCGAAATAGCTATGTCCGCCGGAACAACAATGAAATGCGCGCGCGCGCGAAGCGGCTCGGAGGCGCGAGATCTAGCCGATCCGCGGGTGGCGCTGGTGGTAGCGCTGGTGCTGGCCTGGCTACGGTTCTGGTCGCGCTTGACGGGCGACCGGGCGACGCGGCAGACGCGGACGCGCGCGTTCACCGTCAGCTCGAGTCCGACCAGCAAGCCGCCTGGTTCGGCGCAAAAATCGATACCGGCCCAAGCTCGTGCGCGCGCGAAATAGTCCAATAAAAGCGGGACGCCAGCACCGAGCACAGCGCTCACAGGCGCTCACACATACGCACACGCACGCGCAACAAGCGGCCTCTCGACGATTAGATTTCACTGCCCGTCGTCTCCGTCGGGGGCGGCCGTAGCACCATTGGAGCGCTGAGATTTTTTTCGCCCGCCGCTTCAATTGCGGCGCATCGGCGCACTCGGGTCGACCGCAGTCGACGGTGGCGAAAACGAATTTCCTCGCCCGCTCATACATGAGGTCGTTCGTAACACGCAGCGAGCCGGGAAGACTAGCCGGCCAGCGGGCTGGTCGCGGCAGCCAAGCATGAGCAAACATGTGTCGGACGGATGGGAACGAGCTCTAGCTGCCGGCTGGCTGGCTGGCCATAACGGACAGCAATAGCAGGGCACAATGCCCGCGCGTGTTTCAGTTCTACGACGCCATCGTCGACGTGCCCGACTCACGCTGCCATATCGATTGACCGCCGAACGGCGAGAGGGGAAGGGGCGGCGCTTGTTCGCGTCATCAACGCCGTCGATGAGTGTCATACACACGCCGACGAAGCGCTAGAGTACAGACACTCTGCTCTCCAGACAGCCACCCAGCGCTGCAGCCCACAGTTGAATTTGCGGATCTGCGAAACGCCTATATTTGCAAGAGACGTCGGATTTAAAAATCTCCCGAAACCCTGATAGGGGAGGGCGTCGCAATCGAACCCTCTCAAAGCTCTCAAATCCCCGAGACGCCGGTTTTAGTCTGCAAACGCAAGCCTTCTTTCGCGATCGGACACTATTCGCAATAAATAGCACACAATCTAACGAAGACCTGATGATAATATTCGCAGTTGAGTATTGATAGCCGACCGTTAGACTGATTACTCAGCGTTCATAAATGCTTTGGAGCCTTCTGGACGCTTCTCACTATTAATGAGACCGACTGTCATGGAAGATAAATTAGCGAAAATTGCTAAGGCGATGGAGATCAAAAGAGCCGCTGCGCATCGGACGAGTATCGCAAACGCATCGGCGATGAAAATGGAATTTCCTTCTTTAATGTGTCCCATAAGAGTGCAGTGATTTTCTCTCTCTCTCTCTCTCTCTTTCCGATGTTCTCTTTAATGAATTGCTGCACATTATAGTAGGAGGCGTTTCCTCTATATCCCTTGGCTTAATCAAAGAGGGCTATTTCACGCTCGCGGCCATCTGACCAAAATTTGCACTTTCAGTAACCACAGCTACTAATTGTGCTAGTTATCCTGGACTTGGGATTTGATCTCTTTATTAGCGTCGCTGCCAGAGGTTGCAGCATCAGAAATGGTCACTAGAACGCTTCTTCGCCCGCATGCGGTCGACTGTGACCATTACGAAAGGACTGATTGGATCCAACGAGTTCAATTTGTTCACCCCAGATATTCTTGCAGACTGACCCGAACTCCTATTCATTACGGGAAGGCTTGAGCGTAAAAGAGAAATTCTCCTACATCTTCTGGTATACAGTCAAAGTAATAAAATTAGTCTTGAACTTAGAAAGGCATAGAATACGAGTGCAATAAAAGTTGAATGCAAGATTGAGAGCGGTGAAACAAGATAAATGAGGGCACTGACTGAAATAACTTTTAATATACTGTTGACGTTCCAGTTGACTACTCCTGTGATGACATATTAATTTCTAAACGTCTAGAGGTGGTTTCAACAGTTAAGATGTGTTTAGAAGAAGGACAATTGAAATGACATAATCTTTCTTCTTTGCAAACTAACGGGGAATATTATTTCACTTAAAATTAGTCGTGGCCATAGCGTCTCAAAGTTCTATCCAGTAAATAAGAGCACTCAACTGTTATTCATATAAATACTCCTCTATGATATTTCGGTAGTTTTATTGGGATAAATTAAAGTGTTAATTACCCAAGAAAGAGAGAGAGAGACATTGGAGTAATCAGAGCCAAAGAACATTTTTCAGGTTACTCTCTACATACGGCTAATCTTCACTTCTATTTGAATCAGTCTAGGCACTCAATTGGTAATGCCACGAAATATTAAAATCGCAACAATAAAGTGAGTAAAAACATCGAGGAAGACCAAAAATGTGCAGTCACTGAATATTCCTAAATCAATGTGAAAACTGGGCTTATTAATCAAGCGAAATGAAAAAGAAGGACGCGCATTAGCGATCATAAGACAGTTTGGGTACGATAACACGTTGCCGTTTGAATAAAAGGAATAACGATAGTGCAGTTTGGCTGAAAGTAGCTGAAAATCTCTCCCAAATCTCGCAGGTCGACAAATAATCGTCTGCCAAAAGTTGGCGACACATTGCAACGCTAATCGGGTGAGGAAGGCCGGTCGTCGCAACTAAAACGAGCGCAGCCAAGCCATACACCACCACCCAAGTAGGAGCGTCAAGGATATCGGTATCCTAACACCCGAAGGTAAATCCCATTTTCTCTTATTTTATTATCCACATAGATATTTCGCGACACAGCATTTCATTCCTCTGTTCCCATTATTAAAATGCTGCATATTGCAAAAGTGAGGTACTTCTTTTAGCGTTCATCTTTACTTTATCATAATGCTTTGACTTGCAGTTTTGCAGAGCCAAGGGAGAGTTTAGCAAGAATAGTAAGTATTCTCATGTATTTCGGGAAATGTCATATGCCGTATTTCTTCCAATAAACGCCCAGGGCGTTAACTGGAAGGTGGGCGTTTATTGGAAGAAATACAGTACTTGCGCGCCCACAAGGCGCAGCTGGGTAGCCGCTGATGATTTTCTCGTTTACATCTGACACGCTTGTTCTTTTAACAGTGCCCATTAAAGTCCTGAAGGGTTCTCAAAGAGCGTGGTAAATTGATCTCGCAGGATGAAACATTTCCATTAACTGATAATAAAATATACATTCGTTGCAACTTCCAGTTTGGAGCAGCCGTACACGAAGTCGACGGCGCACGCTTCAAAACCGAATCAGTCGCCGATGGCTACCACCATCTTACTTCACCAGTGGCATCGGGCCTAGCAGACAAACGGCCGCCGCTACGAATAACTCAAAGCGGCAAAAACTACCAGACGTCACATCATGCATTTTGGGACCTCGTTATTGACGCGACGATCGCTAAAAATCGACATCTCAAGCGGTCGCAAGAGTCTCCGAGATTGGCAGCGCTATTTGGTAAGGAAGCGATGGGATTGGGAGGGGCGGCCGGATCCGGATCTTGTAGCAACAAATTGCAACACATTTCTGCATGCGCAGGACTAGCAGAACAGGCTTCATCATTTCATTGAAGTCGTACAAATTGCATTTGTAACAGACCGAATGCGTCGCGCGAGACCTAAGCTGGTCATCTGGTAGGCAGTTATGGAAGGTACGTGTTGCTGAATGGAATTAGCGATGAAGCCGACCAAGTTGCAGGCGATACTCACGAAAATACCGCCAAATAAAAATGAATAAAAAGACACGAAATAGAGACGGCATATATTGGCGCCAGATTCGCTTTTCATTGTTCTGCTCCCTTCTGCCTCTAGCGCCTTTCAGTTCCCTATCGAACAAACAACGGCCACCAAAATCAACGGACGCTTTCAAACAAATTTTCTGCGGAAAATTTATCCACCTGTTTGCAGATTATGCTTTTTTACAGAGCTATGAAATACGATATGATGAAATAAACGCTTTTATATGATGAGAGTGTGGGCCGATTTGACGCTCGAAAATGTCCACTTACCAACCTTTTTAGAGTCCACCAAGCGAAATATGTTAAATTTTATTCTTAAAACGATTGATATAAGAAGAGGATGAAAATCGAATGCATGGATTCAAATCTGCATCCTAGAAAAGCTGGAGTAGAAAATATTTCAACAAGCTGGCGCGTGCTCCTATGCGCACCAGTTGGATGGGATGAACGCACGGACAAGAAGTGATGGACCGCCGTAGTCGGACCAAAAACGGAAATGACTAAATCGACAGACAGAATATCGCGCCAACGTCGAGGCGCAATATAAATCGCCTAAGTAATCGTCCGATCGGTGCAGGTTAGCCGTCATTGAGCGCTAAAACGTCGGACGAGCTGACGGACGAGAGACGATCGACCGGGGAAGTGGGCGCTGATGGTGGAGCCGGCCGTTGAAGGGCCGAAGGACAGGGCGGCCGCGAGCCCACATTCCCTCGGGTTGGTTGCCACGCGCTGACGCCCGAGTTGGGGCGGGACAGCGGGCGCCGTGGCAGCCGCCCCTCCCCCGCGCCATCCAGCCTTATAGGTGCTGCTTGGTGGCGGCGCTCATCTTTTGCCACCGACGCCCAAAAATCGATGTCCTGCAACCACTATTACGGCCGGACGTCAAGTGTGGACCGGGTCGCTTCTCTCGTCCCGCTTCTCTCTGCTCCTTCCAACTCCCAACCCCCCACTACATCCTTCATTTCAGTCATCTGCCAGACCGCGCTTATAACGGCTTCTGCCGCTTCAGTTCGATTTCTCATTTTTGCTACAATGCAGACGCTCACTTTATCGGCTCAGAGAGTGTAGTTTCGACTTGAGCATTTGAGGGAAGTAACGCTGAGAAGGAAGAGTATTTTTCGAAGGCAAGCTCAATTCGAAGGCGCAAAACGGTGCAATGTTTATGAAATTGCATGTCGCTACAATTTTTAATTTTGAGTACAGAAATATTTTGTGGTTTGCATAAATATGCCGAGTTGCTGTGCATCACAGTACTGGTGTGAACTCAAAAAGTTCTTTGTTCGCCGAAATCTGCTACGTTCAGTGCAGCAAGGTCTTGTCATTCAGGGCATTGAAACGATTTCTATACATAGACATACTTAAAAAAGAATGCCTTGATTGACCAACAATCAGCTTCATTTGTGCTGCAAGAATATAAACTTGCCCTTTGTAAAATTCATTAGTACATATGCACTAATTACGGAAATAATGCACAGGCCACTTCGAAGTTGTCTGATAAGAATTCCCTGAGAGACTTTAAGCACGCCGCCGTTAGAGACGCCTCGAGACAGGTGGATATTTTCGCATTTTCGCATTGAGGACATGAATAGCACTATAGAATATGACGTTTCTGAATACTGAACATCGAGCGCAAAAGGTTGTACAAGCGGCAGGAAAAGTTTGCTTTTCCATCTTTGTACCAGATAGTACCAGCTAATGCAGTTTTATTTGTCAATATGTAAAGGCAAAACAGGATGTGATTGTGCAGACTTTTACACGGAAACGGATTCATCTGTGAACAAGTGTACGTGACTAAGACGTCAAAAATCACCATTAGGTTTCTTCATTAAAACTTTGTGACTACAACTGTTGTGATGGAGAGAAGAAAAGCAAGATGACAATTGATCTTTCTCGCGCCAATCATAACTGACTCATCACGCGACTCTCCGAAACTGCAAATATTACAATTGTAGTTGCAACAGTTTTACGAAATGGACGCCGGTAAGTATCCATTAAGGGACTGACAGCTACACGAATAAAAGGACGTCACAGTGTTTTCATGTAATGATATTTCCGCTATGATATCCTAGCGGGAAATACGGTCAGATGCGACTTGCGTCGCTTCCGTCTTTAACCTACGCACTGACTTCGAGCCATAACAGGATAATAAAGGGTGTCGAGTATTTGTGTGAATCGATACAGGGTGTTTGGTCATTCAGTAGCGCATTTTGCTGCTGAATATCCTTGATAAACGCAAACAAATCAAAATTATTGTCCTTCTAAGCATTCTACTGTTTCAAAGAAGCTAGGTTTGCGTGGAAGTTCATCACTAGTTAATTTTGATCGAAAAAAATCAGCCTCGTTTAATAAAGTTTGCTAGTTTAATTTTTAGTGTACGATATTACGAGAATAATTAGACCAAAATGTTTCAAATAGTAAAAATTTGTCAAATACACGTAGAAAACAACGAAAATGACTAAATATTTGGAGTGAATACATGGTATTCTGTGGTTTTTGTGCAAAGCGTAGTCGCGAAATTAATCACTTGCAAAGAGGACACATTTTTGGCAAAGTTCTCAAAAGTGATAGTCATCCGTTAATAGCTTGAACACTCTGTAGTTGATCATAAAATAGAGCTTTAGTCTGTTTACACCAACCGCCCTACTGATCCGCTCTCGTTGATCGTGACGCATGGGGGATCGGCGCTGCAAGCGTCAGAGGAAGCGGGCGCACAAAAGGACGTCGGTCCGTTGGCGATCGCCCTTCGACGTCACAGGCCGGTTAATACGCCCGTCGTCCTGAGAAACGCGCGCGCGAGTTGCTAAGGACGACCGCTCGACTTGTATTTATCAGGAGGCGTGAGCATCAGTCAACCGATTGTCTAGTCCTCTTCGTGGTCTGTTGCAGCGCTTTCACCTGTTGCTCTCGCTGTCTCTAGCGCTTCTGCGAGCTTACCGAGTTGTGCAAATTGTCGTCGCACGGCTTGAAGGAGACGAGACTGTTGCTGCTGCGCCGCAAATTTTGCAAGTTCCACAGAAGCAACCGTCGCACGACTTCGAGCCGTCGGCATTTGTAGTCCCTTCGTTCGTGAAGCGACCTCTCAGCAGACTTCGGCACCAAAGACGTCTTCTATATTCATGGGGTCATCGCCGAGCTTGATTCAGAAAAAGACGTCGGCACTTACGTGCATGACGCGTTCGCGGAGTGCGACGATTAGCAACCGTTCTTCGAGCGACGCCGATCGTCAACCGCCTCATCCATTGGCGCATGTCTCTCTCTGGCTACAACGCATCGTCAATACTCACATTGTGGTCGTATTTGGACGCGAGTCGCAAGAAGCGTCTAGGGCGATTCGCAAGCTCTTCGAAGACCAGTATCGTCTGACGTCAGCGGAATTCTTGTTTTTCGACGTTGACGAGCCGCTATGCGACGAAGAGGAACGTCCACCGAAGCAGCTGAACGATTACTTCCAGCAAGAGACTGGAGACTGTATTCTTCCGAAGATCTACATTGGAACGTCCTATCTCGGTGGTATCGAGGCAGCGCTCCAGTCAGCCACCAGCGGCCACCTGTACGATCAGATGAGACTCTGGGGTTGCCCCCTTAAGAGTCACAACAGTATTGACACTGAAATCTTTGATTTATATGAATGAGACTGCCGTTCTGCTCAAGATGTACTGTTTGACATGTATAATACTATATCGCTGTCCGTTTGAGACTCGTGTGCAATAAAATCAACTTCTTTGTTAATGAACTGTGCGCACTTCAAGAAGCAGCCCTTCGCCAACTGTGAGCCAGGCCAATTTTGGCGAATGAATTATTATAATTGATATGGCTGAACAGGTGATTGACTTTGCAAGGAGGCCCTAAAACTGTTGGCGAGTAGCATTCTGCCTTCCATATGCTGTTGGCACGTTTGCTGAGAATAAAATCGGTAAACATGCATCAAAATGGGCTCTGAAAGCCAAGTATGCGAAAACTGTAAGACTAATAATATGCCGCAGAGATACTGCTAAATCTGAACATGGATCTTAGTTCGAAAGAAGTACATTGGCGCATAAGTTTATCATTTGCCGTCACGATGAAGCTAAAAGAGTTCGTAGAGTCGCAGAGGACTCGCTCAGTGTGGACAATTAAGTAGCGCTTGTTTTGCGCATTGATTCGCCCGAGTGTATTATCAGGCGCTAAATCGGTTGCCGTGAAATGATGAAGCGACACGGCTATTTGCGACCCATTGACGTCATCACCAAGCCATCGTCTCCGAATGAGCGGAAAATGCGAGCAAAGTCGCGAGACTTTTCATAAGCCTACCTTCTTCACTCTTTAAGCGTCGTCGCCTGCGATCAAAATTTGGATTACGATAAAGCAAACAAACATGCGATTACACTGGTCATCAGCTTCGCAGTCAACTAGATTTCAAATTATTTGAATACGCTTTACCAGAAAGCGCTGTATTTGCGAATGGATTATCCAAAATGATACCTATTGGGGCGATTAATCTATAGTCNCGGGCGTTGACTAGAGAGGAGGAAAGGGATGGCTTTTTGCACATCAAGTTCCAAGGGATATTGTAGCCAATGCCGATGCATGAACGAGCACGAGAAGAGGCCAATGAGGTGGGTAGATTGATGTCTGCGATCGAAGGAGAAATGGCGAGAGCGAAAAGAGACGGCAGCACCTTTCTTCCCGCTGAGCAGTCGATGAATTGGCAACACGATGCAATTAGCTATTCATAAGCAACAGAAGGACGCGCGACATACGACGCCCAGTCGAGAGGCGATTGGACCGGTAATCGACTCGGCAGCGCCGTCCGACTCCGAAAGCGTTAAAATTCGATTAGGATAAGACGGGATCGGGCGACGACCTCGCCCTCGCCACCTTTACATCTCTTTCTCTCCGCTCACTGGTCACGCTCGTACATTTGTCACTTTGAGTCACAAGCGCGGGCAAATAATTAAGCTGCGGTCAGCGGCCGAATGGGTTGATTACCTTGTTTCGCTCGGTCGTCAGTCGCGCGGAGTCGCAGGAAATCAAAAATACCGGGCGCACCAATTTCCCAATCGGATAGATTGCCCCGTACGTCCGTCTGTCGTCGGCACCTCATTTATGTCCGTTCGTGTCGATCGCTCGCGATCTAATCCCGACACTGTTCTCCGTCGCCACTCTATCACCCGCCGAGACAGTCGTCGCACGACCACTCGAATATGGCGCTTGATCTCAGCATTTCGTCGTCGACGAGCGTTCGACTCGCTGGTCCAGCCCGACCTAAGCTCTTCCGGCCGTATGAACTCGTCCAAGACAGCGACGATTACGATAAGCGGCGGAATGAAGAAGCTAAAATTCTCGATCATCATCGCCAACAACAGCAGCAGGCGTTTGCTCACCAGCAGGCAATGTTGATGCATGTTGGCTCTTCGAACCAGTGCGGCCAGCCAAATCCGGTGGCGACTGCTGGATTTGGATTCGCGCCAATTTGGCTCCATGGACGACTGTTCGGAGGTGCGAGAAAGCCTCACCGACCACTGTGCGGTCGATACGTGCGGTCGGGACCGGCGGCGAGTCAGTCGGTATTGGTGGCTCTGCGCAAAAAAGTAATTCAGCGCCAGCAGATGAAATATTGGGCGCTCATTTTGCGCATCAATCAGCACCAGCAACAAGCTAATAACTGTGGTTTCTTTGCTTCTTCCACCGCTCCTCTTCGACGCGAATTCGATTGCGCTCTTCCTCAACCACAATGATCTCTGACTGGATGAAAGCAGCAGTACTGCAGTGTATAGTTTTTTNCTTCCGCCGCTCCTCTTCGACGCGAATTCGATTGCGCTCTTCCTCAACCACAATGATCTCTGACTGGATGAAAGCAGCAGTACTGCAGTGTATAGTTTTTTTATTGCAGTTTCCAAATTACACCACTTCCACTTTAATAAGGAGAACACTCTCAAATTCTGAGATGACATTTCCCATATTGATTTGACTGTGAAAATGTCCGCTTTGAATTAGAATGTGTCCTCCTTATTATGGTGGGAATGGTGTAATCCGTCCTTATATGTGTCAGACTGTCGTTAATTTTCTACTTCTATGTACAGAAAATGTGTGAATCAATATACTTAATGAACAAAACATGTATTCGCTGGTGAGAACACTGCTGTTAAATGAGGTCCAGCACGATAAAGAGAACGGCTTGAGCTGATATGAAAGTAGACTATGGTTGGTTATGAAAACGCGCTATGGACCAAAAAAGTGAAATGCAGAGAGAAGCGTCTAGCATTTCGAGCGTAGGAAGTGGCGTCTTTTGGCGGATTACGGTGTTGTGGAGCTTGAGGTTCGCTCTACTTTCGTACTACCTTCATGCCTAAATAACGACTAATTTAAAATCGCTCAGAAAGACCGAAAGCCTATAATTAAGATAGAAAGGCGGACCTAGGACAATTTCTCTCTCTCTCGAAAGCCTCTACACAGCTTACCATAAGCATGATGTCCGACTTTGATGGTGAGCGAAATTCAACCCGCGTTTGGGTTGTAAGTACAGTAGATATTGCAACATTTCGGTTTATCTGACTAATTACGCACACTGTCGACTGCATCCGTTTGTTCTTCAGGTTAAACCGTAGCTGCGCTAATTGTTGATCGATTTCGTACCTTGATTGACTTGCGCAAGCGCGCCGGCATAGATCAAGTTGTCTGGCACATGAGCAAGCACAACCAAGAATGCTTACTGTTGGGCGCCTAAACAAATCTTTTTGTACATCGCAGAATGTTGGGATAGCTCATTTATCAGAGTTCTCAATCCACAGCTGACTGTGCTCCAACAGGAATCAACCAGCGACACGACACACAATCTGATCTGCGAGAAAATGAATAATTAAGTTCGTTCCGGTCGTGATTTCTTTAGCAGCAAGCACGCCATGTCACGATCTTAAGTCGGCTCAATTACGTCCTCATGATCAGTTTCCCAATATTGCTGTAAAATTAGCGCAATAACTGACGATGAAATGGCGACTGAGTGATTCATTGAGAGCTATGATGGAAGACTCGCAATAAAACGAATAGTGATACGAAGAAATTGAGGAATTATGAGCACTGGGCCCTATTTCACGAACGCTCAGAATCGGAAATCTGTGATAAGTCGGCTGAGTCTCATACTGTTGATACCAGGTGATATACTGCTGATAATATGAAATTATAAAACATTTACCATTACAGAATCTGGCTGACGGTTCTATTCTGCCAAAGGTTCCATAAGGCTAAGAGAGGTTAATAAAAACGGCGCGATGAGCAGTAATGATGCGACGAATTACGGTACAACTTTACATGAAAAGCGAATAAAGTTCACAGCAGTCTGAAACTTCGTGCTCAAGAAGCTTTTAAGAGCACACCTCACCTTGAGCGCTGCGATGAAATAGTGCTTCGTTACCCGACTAATGAAATAATTTTGTAATTGATTGTTAGTTGAACACAAATTCGAGTAAAACTTTCAATGCGGATTCTCACATAAAAAAACCGTAAAGCTTCTGCTTTGAAGAAGTGGGTCATATAGGATCCACCACCTCCGTTCCTCTGCCTTAGCCAAAAATTCAGCTTGTGCAAAACATTGATTCAAACGGAAACCGTTTGGGGGCTTAAATTAAATATTTTAATTTATGAATAAAATTGTATTTATGTTATAGTGGACACGAATGTGTACGTTTTATTTAATCGAAGGCTATCTTACTACTCAACTAACACACCTTTAAGTATTTTTGTCTATACAATGAAAAGAGTGTCAAGCGCAAGAAAGTGTATGGTACACATTTATTGCTGGCTACTCGCCAAGAGCTCTAAAATAAGCCTTGATACGATTTTCTAAATAACGTGGTCATACTGACGTCAAGATTAGGCTAAACAGAATTTTCTGATTTGAAACACTATGAAGGTTATGAGGTTATGCAATTTCGTGTGAGGAGGGAGGTCTGCTGCCTTCAAGCCGGCATATCATAATCATAGTAGATCTGTACTCACTTTTGATCTCGAGCCATCAATCAGTCGAATTTTCAGAGTTACCGGCAGTTTCCAGTAGAAACGAAGCAGATCAGTGAAAATCTTCTGCAGGTTTAGGAGATAAGCATACATTTCCGAGCATCCCTATCAATTTATAAATTTGGTTCGACTTCCTCCTTTCGAACTGGTCAGTTTTGGTTGTGCGTCCTGAATGACGCACTTTCGAATACAGCTGATTTAGTGAATTCTTATGGTGGATTGTAACTGTGCTGAAGAAAGCGCGAGGCGTCACTGTCTTCTGGCGGACATTTTCATTTTTCGGTAAATTTAAGCCTTCTCTCCGTAGCTAATGACATCGAACCTATTATTAAATTACTTTTCCATATGACAAACATTTTGATTGTTTACTAGTAGCACGAGTGCGCCAACGTACGTAGAAAGGCTATGAAGCAGACAAAATGCGCGAATATGTGCAGATATTTTTACTGTGGGGAGGGCAATGATTTGATGATATCATAAATGAAATAGTTATCACATAATTTTACTGTCAGTTGGTTGAAGGTAATTGTTTTGCGATCATTCTCAATAGAAGAATAAATACTATCATTGGTTATCAATAGAAGATCAATACCAAAGCATAAATTCTTATTTATAGCAGGATGTGATAAAAAATAATGTTATCATAGTGTTAACTGCCTGTAAAATGATATCGTTTTCAGTTTATCGTACCATTAATCCTCCAGTAGTCGAGAGTCGTCACAATTGCCCTAATTTTACGTTACAATTTTCATAGACACATATAGTCTCATGCACTGAGTTCGCTATATTGAATGAAAACAAGCAAATTGCATCGGATTTGATAACTGAGCGCAAAATATCTCTGCAGCGTTACCCCGTCCCGCACCCTGTATTACAGGAGTATAGTGCACGATTTATTCTTTAATCTATGCGAGCCAAATTCCATGACCGCGACAAAGCGACGAGCCGAGAATCGGGGGGAATTTTCGACGCAAATACAAAGTTGAGGCCATTCGATAGCATTTATTTGTTGTGCACAATTCCTGTCCCTCGAAGACTGGTCGCGACGGCTGCGATAGATTTGTGTTTGCTCCGCGCATTTTTGAGGACGACGGAAAAAATTGGCAATAAGCGCCACCCACTATGTCCACAATAACAACACTTTTTCTTTGTGCAGCGTTGCTGTTCACGACGTTCAGTCGGACGAACACTCTGTCAAGTGCAAATCGTCGACTAGAAAGGTTCTGTTTTTTTCGTACATGTTTATTCGTTGCCTTTCAATTTCTCGCACACTTGCACGTATTCAGCCCATTACCTACTTGCACATATTCACATTCGACGGTCACCTACTTGCGCACTGAATATGGCAATTTGCGACGTATGCAGGGTAATTGGGTGCGCTTCTAATAATCGTCTCAGAGACTAATGTGAAAGGCATATGGAGTTGGGGTATAAAACTGAGACATATCTACAAAGCCGCAGTGGCGCGAGTAAGAAATGAATGTCTTAGCTATGACACTCTACTGACAAGCAATAAACGGTTTTCAATAAGGAAATCACAATGCTCGTCAAGTATGTGTTAAAATGTGGCGCTCTGCCCGAACTGGGACAACAGGCCAATCTGACTCAGTCTAATAGCAGCTGTTTAATTCAATCGCAAAAAATTGCAGATGACAGCGCCATCCGAGCAAACCCGGATTGCATTGAAGAGTGTTCGCCGGGGTTTAGGCTTGTGCGATATTTTTGTACTTGCGTGAGTACCGTTATTTCATCATACAAAGTCATTCATTCAGGATCCGCTTTTCATTTAAGCTCAAAAATATGATAATGAGACCTCCTGTTCCAGTGTGAACGGGTGAGGATATGAAATTGTTGTTGAAGTGTTCATTTAATTTAAGTCATCATCGATAAAACGACTGAATCCTAAAATGCGCTATTGTGAAGAAGCTCTTTGATAACTTTTTGAATGCTGACATTGGTTGTGCGCGAGTAGCCAGATGCCTCTCTATAATTCATCGTGCTGTCTGGAAAGGATGAATGCACAAAAACTTTGCAAGCTGTTGATGACGCGATGAAAGTGCGATTGAATGGAACTGGCGTCTATATCCGGTTGATTGACTTTGCTTTCTTGCATCAGCTCGAAAAAGCGACGTGCATCGATGCTCTCGAAACTGAAGAAGGAAGCGCGACAGAACGCACGTCATCGCGCGGCATCGCGCGGGTCTAGTTTCGTGTATTTCTGGCTAATCAGGCGCAAACAGGGCGGCATCCAGCTCCCACTCGGGCGACTGTCGCTTAAAAATAAATCGCGCGCCTCGATGCGCCCACGTATTCCTTTCGCTCTTTGCGTAAAAGCGGTTTCTCCCTGCGACTCGGGCGCACTCATGCGACGAGCTGGAAAGTGACTACTGTGTAGTATTGCATCATAAGAGTCCATGTGGGAAAGACCAGAATTCAGAGACGAATCCGCTGGTCGATGAATCAGTTCCTTGCGAGTTTGGCGAACAGCGACCAGACTAGACGTGTTTACGGTCCGCGCATATTCCGACCGACGACTACGCGACAGACCTTTGGCGTGCCACATCGGACGCGGCGACTAGTTTCAGGCAACGTGCCACAATTTCCCCTATTTTGCATCTGATGACGCGCGCAGCTCGAGTTTCACGCCTCTTTTCCCCTATCACAGTGACGTGTCTTCGCGATAGACAATCAAACAGTGCTTGGATATTCCTTTCATTAGTGCACATGGTTGATGAGACTTGGCTGCATGCAATCGCTGCCTTCCTGTTGGGATATTATCCGCAAACCTTGACCATGCTTTACACATGCAGAGTTCGCTGAGAGGCGGATAATCAGAAGGTGATATGCAAGGAAGTCTAATCTATCCCAAATCAACGTAAATTGCATTATTTTGAAAATCTCGAAAAAGTGCACGTGCAGTATTGAATTTCGTAGCGTCGGAATAGACTTTCCCCTTAAAAGTAGCGTATAGTTGAGATCGTGAGACGTTCGCCCGTGTTGGCCGGTTAGCCGGCGGGCAGGGTTGCCTTGCCCTGTCTATTATCTCTGGTATTCAAAACATTGCAATGTCAACCGAAAGGTCTGAAGAACAGCTCGGCCAACTACGGGCTATGACGTCGCTCGCAAGCTCTGTAATTAATGAGCATTACTGTCTTCATACAAAAGGATTAGAGCAAGCAACGGGTGATCGGGTGTTGTTCCATGATATGCCAACTCTTTTCGCAGTTTTCGAGCACTTTCCAGAATATTCATAGAGTTTTTACCATACCCCCCTCGTTATTTGACTTTTGCCTCACCTCCATTATCAAAGCAGAGCAAACGATGACTGTTTTGGGTACAGTAACAAACGGAACGTGATGCTATCGGCATAATGCATTATGGGCTCGATATTTATTAAATACGTTTAGAATTCTGGCAAGTTGCCCACGCTTTTTTCGATTCGTATTTTATTAAGTATCGCAGTGCGCGAGTGATCGTCGAAATTTAGTGAACGGTTTTCGTAACCTAGTCGACTGGATTGTAGTTGATCACTAGTTTTTGATTAATGACTCTCGCTGAACTACGACCAACTGTTTAATCTCAATCAATATGTCAAATTTAGGTCTCCAGACAGTGACTTTACGCAATACGTGGAAGAGAGCAAACAACAAGGAACAGACGAATACGTTGATCAGCGCGGTCCATTTTCTCAATTGGCCTCTCCCCCACTGTCAACAGCATCACAGATGCCGCTTTCCATGTGGAGCATCGTTCTGCCTGTTATTATACTGCCTTTGCTTGCATACTAAAATTCGATGTAAAATCCATGTTAGAAAGTTTGTTGTTTTGTTGATTGTTATCGGTGGAGGAAGTTTGTTGAAGTATCGATTAACTAAGTCGCACACTGTTTGATGGGCGGTTGCCGACAAAAGGACGTAAACGAAAGATTCTCGCTCAACGACAATAATTCAGGTTCTCGAATTATTTTTGAAGTCAAACTTAAGAGAACAGCGCTGTACAGCTCTTCACTTTTGCCTGCACATCAAGGCGACGCATTAAAGGGCGGGACTGCACGCTGCGTCGCAAAATATGTTAGTAGTTTGTTCAATAATTTCGTTTGTGCACTTTCGTGTGACGTGAAACAGTAAAAAAGGGACGCCCATTCACAACGGAATGCAGTCTTC